>JAUMJK010000222.1:0-38589 GCA_033558105.1 Coccyzus lansbergi
GGCGGCGGCAGAGCAGTGCGCATGCGCAGGCAGGACGAGTCGCTGGCTGAGAGGCGCGCGCATGCGCAAAAAAGGGACGCGCGCGCGTGCGCAGAGAAGGGGCAACAAGACACATGCGCATGCGCAGAAGGAGCCTTTCGCAGGGAAGAGAGCGCATGCGTAGAGCCTCCCGCCCTTGGAAAGGGGGCTTCACGCAGTCAGAAAAACCCGTGGTCAGAAACCCGTGAGGGGATAGAGAGAGCCTGCGCCTGGGTCAGGGCGATCCCCGAGCTCAGTACAGGAAGGGATTGTGTTCCTGGGTGGAAGTGTGGATCTGGTTGGGAGGCTCCAAAGGGATCTGAACAGGCTGGACTGCTGGGCTGAGACCAGTGGCAGGAGGGTTAACAAGGCCAAATGGTGGGTCCTGCACTTGGGGCACAACCACCCTGAGCAGCTACAGACTAGAAGTCTGGCTGGAAACTGCCTGGAGGAGAGGGACCTGGGGGTGTTGGTTGACAGCAACTGACCATGAGGCAGCAGTGGCCCAGGTGGCCACGAAGGCCAGTGGCATCTTGGCTTGGATCAGAAACGGTGTGACCAGCAGGGCCAGGGAGGTTCTTCTCCCTCTGCTCGGCACTGGTGAGACTCCTCCTTGAATCCTGTGTTCAGTTGTGGGCCCCTCACCACAAGAGGGATGTTGAGGCTCTGGAGCGAGTCCAGAGAAGAGCAATGAAGCTGGTGAAGGGGCTGGAGAAGAGGCCTTCTGAGGAATGGCTGAGAGAGCTGGGGGTGTTTATCCTGGAGAAGAGGAGGCTGAGGGGAGACCTCATTCCTCTCTATAACTGCCTGAGCGGAGGTTGTGGAGAGGAGGGAGCTGGGCTCTTCTCCCAAGTGACAGGGGACAGGATGAGAGGGAATGGCCTCAAGCTCCACCAGGGGAGGGTCAGGCTGGACATTAGGAATAAATTTTTCCCAGAAAGGGTGATTGGGCACTGTCAGAGGCTGCCCAGGGAGGGGGTTGATTCACCTTCCCTGGAGGGGTTTAAGGGATGGGTGGACAAGGTGCTGAGGGACATGGTTTAGTGATTGATGGGAATGGTTGGACTCGATGGTCCAGTTGGTCCAACCTAGTGATTCTGTGATTCTGAGATCAGCCCTGCGGAGGTGCAGGCAGATATGAGCCAGCAGTGGGCGCTCGCAGCCTAGAAACCAACCGTGGCCTGGGCTACATCGAAATCAGCGTGGCCAGCACGGCGAGCAAGGAGATTCTGCCCCTCTCTTGTGACACCTTATCTGGAGTATTGTGCCCAGTTCTAGAATCTTCAGCATAAAAAGGAGATGAAGCTGTTGAAACGGGTCCAGATGTGGCCACAGGGGTGATCTGAGGGCTGAAGCACCTCCCATACGAGGACAGGAGAGTTGGGGTTGTTCAGCCTGGAGAAGAGAAGGCTCCAAGGAGACCTTAGAGTGACCTTCCAGTACCTGAAGGACCTACAAGAAAGCTGGGGAGGGACTGTTCACAAAGTCTTGTGGTGATAGGACAAGGGGGAATGGCTTTAAACTGGAGAGGAGCAGGTTTAGACTCGACATAAGGAGGAATTTCTTCACAATGAGAGTAGTGCAGCCCTGGAACAGGTTGCCCAGAGCAGTGGTGGCTGCCCCATCCCTGCAGGTGTTCAAGGCCAGGTTGGATGGGGCTTGGAGCCCCTTATCCAGTGGGAGGTGTCCCTGCCTGTGGCAGAGGGTGGGACTGGATGGGCTTTGAGGTCCCTTCCAACCCAAACTATTCTGTGATTCTATGATCAATAGTTTAAATGAGGTGGCCCAACACCCTGACAAGCTGAGTTTTTAAAAGAGTCTGGTGCAGAGGAATCATCCACCCCTTCCTTGGGTATGTAATTCCAGTGTTTTGCTCTGCTCGGGCAGAAAAATGTTCTGGAATCACAGAACCATAAAGTGGTTTGGTTGGAAAAGACCTTTGAGATGCTGGAACCCAACCATCCCTGTCCACCACTGAACTGGATCCCTGAGCACCCCACTCAAGCCCTGTGGCAGCATTGTGCCTGTGGGGGAAACCATCTCAGCTCTCACATTTAAGATTACTACGTAAACATCTGCCGGATGGCTTTTCCAAATAAAACCATTATTAAGGTGATTTTTTTTCAGGCAGGCAATATGACAACACACAGACCAGCGCAGTGGTGGCTGCAGAGGAGCTCCCATCATCAGCCCCACAGGTCACGTCACTGTCACAGCGAACCTAGAAGCTGTTTCTAAAGATCACTCAGAGCTCTTGGTATGAGAGAAACTTCCTGCAATGCTCCTTTCCTTAACAGAAAAAACCCCAACAAATAGAATCATAGTATAGTTTGGGTTGGAAAGGACCTCAAAGCTCATCCAGTTCCAACCCCTGCCATGGGCAGGGACACCTCCCACTGGATCAGGGGCTCCAAGCCCCATCCAGCCTGGCCTTGAACACCTGCAGGGATGGGGCAGCCACCACTGCTCTGGGCAGCCTGTTCCAGGCCCTCCCCACTCTCATCGTGAAGAAATTCCTCCTTATGTCCAGTCTAAATCTGTCGCTCTCCAGTTTAGACCTGTTGCCCCTCGTTCTGTCACTACAAACCTTTGTAAATTGACCCTCCTCAGCTTCCTTGTAGCCCCTTCAGGTCCTGGAATGCCTCCTCACTTCTGTAGCCTTGGAAGTGTTAAAAGAAACAGAAGTATCAAAACATTTGTGATCGCTGTTGCTACACAGTTGGAAATAAAAGCTAATGACAATATATTTTCCCAGATAAAGGACGCTGCATTGGGAAGGGAAGGAAACACAGAAATGAATACGACTGGAACTGTTTGGCAACACATTATTGCTGGCAGATGGCACCAGCGCTAGTGTGGGGAGGCACGCGTTGCTTACGGATTAATGAAGCAGGCGAAAGAATAATTGGTTTCAGCTCGTTTGCAGCGTATGTCAGACATATCCTTGTGGCCCTGAAGTCTGGGAGAGATTTTCAATCCTTTTCTGAGCATCTGAGAGAAGTTCTGAGATTTACAACAGATATTCTGTCAGCTCTGCAAAGCGGAGGCTTCGTGGCAAAGCGCTGCAAAGTCGTCACTTCTTAACCAACAGCACAGAGGTGAGAGTTAAAATCATAGAATCATAGAACAACCAGGTCGGAAGAGACCCTCATTGGATCATTGAGTCCAAACATTCCCATCAAACACTAAACCACGTCCCTCAGCACCTCGTCCACCCATCCCTTAAACACATCCAGGGAAGGTGAATCCACCTCCCTGGGCAGCCTCTGACAGGGCCCAATGACCCTTTCTGTGAAAAACTTTTTCCTAATGTCCAGCCTAAACCTCCACTGGAGGAGCTTGAGGCCATTCCCTCTCATCCTGTCCCCTGTCCCTTGGGAGAAGAGCCCAGCTCCCTCCTCTCTACAACCTCCTTTCAGGTAGTTATAGAGAGCAATGAGGTCTCCCCTCAGACTTCTCTTCTCCAAGGTAAACACCCCCAGCTCTCTCAGACATTCCTCATCAGGCCTGTTCTCCAGCCCCTTCACCAGCCTCATTGCTCTTCTCTGGACTCGCTCCACAGCCTCAACATCCTTGTTGTGCTGAGGGGCCCACAGCTGAACACAGGATTTGAGGAGCAGTCTCACCAGTGCAGAGTCCAGAGGGAGAAGAACCTCCCTGGCCCTGCTGGTCACACCATTTCTGATACTAGCCAGGATGCCACTGGCCTTCTTGGCCATCCGCATCATCTCTTCATCAGGCAAAGACTGCCCAGCTGCAAGCATTAAGGATGACAAAAACAGGAGGATGGAGACACTTGCAGTGTCTAAAATCCAGATTTTTTTTTTTCATATCATGCAGGTTTTGATGACACAATGCTACTTGAACAAGTACAATTTATGTCCCCTGAGCTGTGACACTGCAAGTTAACATGTAATAAAGAATTGATTACAAAATCTCTGATCGTAAAGTCTTACTTAAAATCAGAGGAAAAAAAGCTGAGAAGGGACCTTACTTACTTTGCAATAAGGGCTGGAAGTACGTACTTGAGAAAAGAACACACAGTGTGCTGAGGTCAAGGCTCTCATTCTTTTCATCTAATAATGTCATCTTCTGGCAGCTAGTCTAGTCTAAATCTGTCCCTCTCCAGTTTAGACCCATTGCCCCTCATTCTATCACTACAAAGCTTTGTAAATGGTCCCTCCTCAGCTTTCTTGTAGCCTCTTCAGGTCCTGGAATGCAGCTCTTCTGAGCTCATCTTCTGGCTGCTCCGCAGAAGAACCTGAGGGAGGAAAAGTGCTGCAACTGCCAGGGAAGAAAACTACCCCCAGTTTCTGAAAACTCACCAGACATGGTTGAAGGCCTTGCTAGGAGGTTTCCCCACCATTATATGTGGCACGGGCACCAGAGAGAGAGGAGGAGACTCCCAGGTGGCCACCCAAGACCCCTTCGCAGCAGCCCTCCCCTCCAAGGCGGGTGGGACCCTTCCCCACAGCCACTCCTGCCCACAGCACCCAGAACCTTCCCTCTCATCTCCCTTGCTCTGCCTGGCACAGTCCGGACCAACCAGGCTGCTCATCTCCCACCAGGTCACTGGTTCATGGGGTGACGATGTCTCCCATTCCACCTCTCCTGGCTGCTGGGGTGACAACTCCTCTCCTCCAGCTCTCTGCAAGGGGTTTCTGCCAACTCAGGTGTAGAGCATGGACTCCACTGCTCTCAACCAGGCCCAGCATTGTCGCTTGGACTCCACTGCTCTCAACCAGGCCCAGCATTGTCGCTTTGAACTCCACACCTCTGCCACATGACTTTCTTTACAGTTTATCAGTAGCACCTTATACATTGTTTATTGCAGATAATATCATCAAAGTAACCCAAGGAGATACTTTACCAAAAATAGAAACAAAAATGCTATGTTCCAAATACATAAACACGTTTAGAGATCCGTCTTCTTTTGCTGAAGGGTTGTGTCCATTTTGCTGAGTGAGGCTCTTTGCAGACTCCGAACAGACAGAAGTCAGAGATGTTGTGAAAGTAAATAAATAAAAGGCAACCATTTAGACTCTCTCAGAGAGTTTAGAGCCTACAATCAGTTCGGTGTGGAGAGAAGAGTGGCCAGTGATGTGGGCTTAGACTGGGTTATACCAAATGCCAAAGAGATTCAGTGGTCACTGTGATAATTTCTTTATAAAAACATCTCTGTCGAGGACACATTCAAGCTGCACTGAGGGTAGGACAGTGCTCGGAGAATGGAACGGATGGAATCTTTAACACAGATCCAGCATGGAAGCGAACACACACACACATACACACTTGGACATACAAATCCAAAGGGTTTTCACATGACATCTGGTGTTAGGGCTTTTTGGAGGCATCACAAAGAGCAGAAAACACCCTCCTGTTCTGCAGCCACGCAGAAACAGACTTAGGAGTTTTACCAGAGTTGGCAAATTGAACTGGGGCCAGAAGAAAGGCATCATATTTCCATAAAGCTCTGTGCCTTAGAAATCAGCAGGGCAAATCGTACCCTGAAGAAATGAAGACAGAAGTCACCAGGATGTAAATCTCCAGTGCTTTACAGAGAGAAAAGGTATCAGTTTCTTGCAGGCAGGTTATTCTACTGAATAGTGGAATGTGAAGGGTGAAGAATTTCTCACCCCGAGGCAGAGAAAAGGTCACTGGGGGAAGCACCAACCCCTGGAAGCACCACTAGGAGGAAAAGTTGGGGACATAAAACCAATTAGAAAAACAGGGTAAAAAAGGCACAGGAGGAAAATGAGGGGGGGAAGAAGAGGCTCCAGATGACCTGTGTGCTGCAGGACAGTGTGCAATGAGCTGGCCCTTCACCAGAGCCACTCTCCAGTGTTCCCTGGCCATGGGCCACAAGGAGGAGCAGCATGCCCACTGCAAGCCCTGCCTGGAGAAGGGTTCCCAGCACATCAGGAAGGCCTCCACCGACAAAATGTTCAGGATGGAGGAGTGGGCTCTATTCAGTATCTTTTCCTCCTCTTTTTGTTCCCCTTTCTTTTCTGTTCCTTCTTCCTCCGGGCCCCGGCCGTGGTAAATGTGATACAGTGAGCATCTAAAAAGTCCAGCAGCTTTGCCTGGGAAATTTTAATGCCGTTTTGTTTCAGCTCGGCGTGCAGCTCAGCCAGCTCAAGTGGCTCATAAAAGAGAATTCTGTTGTACAGGGCTGTGTTTGATCGGATGTAGCGTCTTATTGCCTCCTGCTTATCTTCTTCCCGAGCTGCTGCCTGAGATGCTGGAATCTCCTCTTCCTCCTCCTCCTCGGATGCAAAAGCACAATCTTCAAGTCCATCCACAAAAGAACTGAAAGCAAGATGAAGCAGGCCAGAGATCAAGGGAGGAACAGGCCATCAAGGACAGGACCAGAGCTTCCCGAGTCCCTGGTGACCAACCCTGTGCCTGCTCTCCCCAGGCTCTACAATACCAGCATCCATAAAATGAGCAAAGCAGGACACGGCACACATCCAGCAAACTTCCTTGGTCCTGACCCACAGCCCCTGCCAGCCTGCAGCAGCCTCTCCCATGGTGCTGTGCTGCCCTCTCCCTGCTCCAGCTGCAGGCTGCGAGCGCTCCTTGTCACTCTGAGTCGCAGAGGCCTTGCCCACAGGCATCCACACGTGCTTCCCTGCTCTGAAAATGGCGCACAGGGAATTAGACGGGAAAAACTCAAAGCCTATTTCTTTTGTAGGAGTGTGCTGACCTTCAGATGACAAGCCCCAGGAAGTGGCAGGGCCACTGCAAGGCCACATGGACACTCACCTCATTCTTCACCACATTCCTAGCTCATCTCCGACCTGCGCATTGACTGTTTTGTTTAGTACTTTGTTCCCTTACCTCTGCGAACCAAAAGAGATGTCGCTTCCGTCCAGTGAAGAAAGCGCAGACTCCTGAGACGCTGAGAGCGCTGGCTCCTCGCCATCGTCTGACAGAGAACTTATCTCTGGAGATACAGGTGGCCTTTTCTGCTCTCTGGCTCTTTCTGAGTCTTGTGTCATTCTTGTTCCCTCCTCGGGTGCTGCACAGCCTGATTCCCGGGATCCAACAAGGTCATTGTCTGCCCTCCCCACAGGGAGCCCAGAAGAAGCTGCAGCAGCTTTCTTCTTCCTCTTGCCGCCAGCCCTTGAGGAACGCTTCCCTCCAGCACCCTGCTCTGCCTCTGGCTGCCTAGAGCATTTGGCAGGGGCCTTCTGCAGGGGAGGCTGGGAGGCTGGGACTTCCTCCTCAAAGTCAGAGTCCGTGTCCCGGTGTGTATACTGGAATATCTCCTTCAGCATCAACACCATCTGGCGTTTGGGGAGGGCACGAACTCCAAATCTGAAAGAGAAAGGTGAAAGTTTCAGTTAAGGTAAAGTTGCGCCTTCCACTGTCCCAGCTCAGCTCCTTCAAAAACCACCAGCTGGAGCTTGACCATGGTTTTGCTCTCAGCCCAGGAGCTCTTTTTCATAGAATCATAGAATCACCAGGTTGGAAGAAACCCACTGGATTATCGAGTCCAACCATTCCCATCAATCACTAAACCATGTCCCTCAGCACCTCGTCCACTCATCCCTTAAACCCCTCCAGGGAAGGTGACTCAACCCCCTCCCCGGGCAGCCTCTGTCAGAGCCCAATGACCCTTTCTGCGAAAAATTTTTTTCCTAATGTTCAGCCTAAACCTCTCCTAGTGGAGCTTGAGGCCATTTCCTCTACTTGCCACAGTTTCTGCTCACGGCACAATGTGCTCATGGAGGCAGTGCTCACTTTCTCAACTCCTTCTTCAGCTCAGGTGTCTCCATGATGGAGTAAGCTGGCATTGGTGTCACCGGAGTGCTGGGAGGCTCGTTGTTCACCTGGCAGGAAGGTTCTGCAGCAGTGAAATGACCACGATCAGAATTAGTACAGAAAGCACTTAACGTGGCTGATATCACCCCCTCTTACTTGAAGCAGCACTACTTTTCTACAAGTCCCTTCAGTTATTACTCAGCTTCATATTGGACACAACAGTCAATGCTTCTTCCCCCCTACCCCAAACTGGGATACTTGAGTTTTATTGACTTTAAATCAGCTTAATTTAAGACACATGGCATGTCTGAATGAGAAGCCCAGCCAGGGCTTTGTTAGAACAGACAACGTTTACAAGGCAGTTAAGAAAACATGTTTACTGAATTCAGAGAAGTGTTCTTCTCCCAGGAAGCATAGCAGGGTTTGCAGAAGAAACTGAGCCAGTCCGACTCCCAAGGTCCTGCGTTACAGCCTGGTTTAATAATATCAATTAACCGATGCTGTGAAGCACAGTCAATCTCGCACTTCATGTTCTAAACACCCATTAACCTAATCACTTAATATGGCATAATTAGTAATGTGTTAGTTACTACGAGATCAATTACTGGTCTTAGTTGGAAGAAACCACGCAAGGACATGTGCTGAGCACTCAGAGGTCTGTTACAAGGGCCCAGCACCCAGAAGGCAGCACCAGAGAGCAGAGCATCAGCACAGCCTGGCAGAAAAGCCCACGGGAAGGTTGCCCAGGGGCAGGGACCCTTCCAATGGATCAAGCGAGATGACCACTTAGAATGAAAACCTCTTAACTGAGTCCAAACCCAGTATTGTTACAAGCTCTCACCCGGAGTCTTCACAGGATCTGTCTGACTGGTGCCTGCTGCAGCCAGCACCCTCTGAGACAGAGGAAGCATCTCTGGAAATTCATCTTCCTCCTCCTCTCCATTCCAGTCATCCCAGATTTTGGAGTTCAGGTAACTTGGTCTACTGCCCACGGAGGAACACGCCTCAACAGGACTCTTGTCAAGATGGAGTAAAGCTGTTCTCCTGCCAAGAGGGCTTCCTCGAAGAGGGGTGCTGCCCTTAATCTCCTGCACGTGCACCGGGCTCTGGCCGTGCCAGGAGCCTGGACTGGGGCTGCTGGTGGTGCTGCTCGTCACACGGTTGCCCTGGTAGGAGTCCGGGTTGCCACCTTTGACTGGTGACAGGCATTCGATGTGCCAGCAGTCATCGACAGCGATCGGGGGCTCGTCACAGAGCACAACGCTACTGCTGACAGAAGGCAGGCTGATTTCCTTATCACCGTCCTCTACCTCAATCACACTGGTATTTGTTTTACTTGCTAGGGACTGCTCAGGGCACGGAGAGACAGGTTTGGATAAAGATGAGTTCGCAGCACATGGGCTTTTTATGTTGGTGTAGTCAGGGGAGAGGCGAACTGGATCCGCTGGAGAAACTGGTGGGGAGTTCCTGAGAGCTGATCCTGCTGCTGGGCTGCTGGGTGGGCTCCTTTCACTGACCGAGTTCTCCACAGGCAAATGTTTGCCTACCAGTGTTGTTTCACTAACTTTTATTAGATTCCCAGCCATCTCGTGGTCACTGTTACCTGCTGTTAAGTTCTTTGTGCTGAGTTTAGATCCTGAACTCTTTAAAGAATTAATACCTGTGACCCAAGTTTGTGTTGAGAAGCTTCTGTTTTTGCTCAGAACTGGTGTGTCTGGCACCAGCCAGGAGGTGTCTGTGCCTGCAGACACTTCATGACCGAGCCTTTTGTCAGGGCTCAGGTTTGGACTCCGTTTGTGCTCCATACTGGCACCTCTTTGGCTGCCGAGAGGTAATTCGCTGGACATCTCTACATCATTAACTTCATTCACTGTACCTGTAATGCCACCTGAGACCTGGATTGCCCCCTGCTCTGCTTCAGTGACTGATGAGTTGGGTTCAGGTGTTGTTATCTCAGGACCTTGTTCTACGTTCATACATTCCACCGGCCCAGGGATTTCTATTTCTTTCAGAGCACAGCTTGACTCTGGTGATTTCATATCTTGTAATTCCATTTCATCATCAGAAGATAAAACAATAACATCACCCTCCTTGTTCCCCTGAGCTGCAGCACCCCGAGTTCTGGTGATGGGCGATGACAACACTGAGACATATGCACACTTCTTTAAGCTAGTGTTGGGAAACTCTGCTGGAGAATCTGTGTTCTCATTTCTTGATGCAGTATCCAGCTCACTGGCTTTCTGGAAGGACGTTTCATCACACGGGGATGACTTTTCCTTTTCGTTTTGCTTTGGTGTTGATACATGTTCTCCGGCAAACTTTCTGTCTGATTTTGAAGATGCAGGTGAAGAGCCAACAGCAGGAAAATGGGGAACAAGAGGTTTGGGAAGAGGACTGCCATAAAACCCATTCCTGGGTGGATAAAGCTCTTTTTGTGACATGCTGTACAGAGGTGAATCATTAACATCAACGTCTTTTTCACTAGGAGCCTCTCCTGATTCTGTGGTCACATCTTGCATTGGGGAAGGCTCACAGTAACCTCCCTGCTGAGCAGAAAACAAGTGTTCGTAACTGTCATTTGTACCAGGATCACTATGGAGGCCAGGAAACTCTTCTTCACAGGGCTCTGACCCCTCACGTGAGATCTGAGATGATTTAGAATCCTTTGCATCTTCACATCTCCCAGTGGTCTCTCCTTTATTAGTGGTGGCACCATGGGGTGCTGCATCCCATTTTTGAGGTTCATAAGCGATCTGTGGAGCATGTGAGTTTTCACACCTATTTATATTCTGCATTTTCTCTCGTGCAGGTGAGTCGCATTTAGACCTTTCCACATCATTGTCATCTTTGAAGTTGTCACTTATTGAAGCAGACTCGGACCTCTTTTCTTCCTCCTCCTCCATTTGCTGGTTTGTACCTTGGGCTGCCTCAGTATCACTACAGACGCTGCAGTCTGTTCCCTCGCTCTCCTCTCTTTCACCCTGAACCAGCTTTCTCTGAGTTGCAGCAAACTCATAGATCTCCTCCAGCTCCTGTTCACCCACCGCATTGTCATCCTCCTTCTGGTACTCAGGACTCAGCATAGCTGCTTCTTCCTCATCTTCACCCACCCACACTGACTTCAAGAGGTCTTGGAAGTTCTCAGCTCTGTCCTCACAATCCTTATCATCCCTCACGGAGAGAATGTCATCGTCTGAATCCATTCCAGAAGACACCTGACTCTCTCCAGTGCCACTTTCACACTTTCCCATCAATTCCCTCACACCAAACCTGCAAGGATATAAAAGTAATGTTAGTATCTTCCTCCTTCAGTGTTTCTTCACCACTTGGCCACCTGATCACTCTTGTGAAGAGATCACACTGTAAAAAATTTGCATGAGGATACTGGTTTCCTACGATGAACAAGATCCAATATAGTCCTAAAATTCAGAATTCCATTTTCCAGGTGTCACTCATAGGAAAGCACCAGGCTCACTTTTCTTTTGTTATGTTTGAGACTTAACCAGGTTTATGACTTGAGTGCCACTGAGAGCCCCACAGAATGGCTGGGGCTGGATAACATCTGTCACATGCAAGCATCACGGCTTTTTGAAGTGACAGGGCACCTCTGTTCATACATTTTGGGAAGGTCCAACCATTTCCCCCCCCATATTTCAACAACTGCTCCTATTTCAAACTTTACTTAGTGCATGCCCAGCATCATAGCTGAGATCACAACTGACACAGCACATTCAAGTGCTCCCTTAGCAAGTTGGCAGATGACACTAAGCTGGGGGGAAGTGTGGATCTGCTGGAGGGTCGGGAGGCTCCAAAGGGATCTGAACAGGCTGGATCACTGGGAAGAGACCAATGGCAGGAGGTTTAACAAGGCCAAATGGCGGATCCTGCACTTGGGGCACAACAACCCTGAGCAGGTCCAGACTAGGAGAAGTCTGGCTGTAAAGTGCCTGGAGGAGAAGGACCTGGGGGTGTTGGTTGACAGCAACTGACCATGAGGCAGCAGTGGCCCCGGGTGGCCAAGAGGGCCAATGGCATCTTGGCTTGGATCAGAAACGGCGTGACCAGCAGGGCCAGGGAGGTTCTTCTCCCTCTGGACTCGGCACTGGTGAGACTGCTCCTTGAATCCTGTGTTCAGTTGTGGGCCCCTCACCACAAGAAGGATGTTGAAGCTCTGGAGTGAGTTCAGAGAGGAGCAAGGAAGCTGGGGAAGGGGCTGGAGAACAGGCCTGATGAGGAACGTCTGAGAGAGCTGGGGGTGTTTATCCTGGAGAAGAGGAGGCTGAGGGGAGACCTCATTCCTCTCTGTAAGTGCCTGAAAAGAGGTTGTGGAGAGGAGGGAGCTGGGCTCTTCTCCCAAGGGACAGGGGACAGAATAAGAGGGAATGGCCTCCAGTTCCACCAGGGGAGGGTCAGGCTTGACATTAGGAATAAATTTTTCACAGAAAGGGTCATTGGGCACTGGCAGAGGCTGCCCAGGGAGGGGGTTGATTCACCTTCCCTGGAGGTATTTAAGGGACGGGTGGATGAGGTGCTGAGGGACATGGTTTAGTGTTTGATAGGAATGGTTGGACTCGATGATCCAGTGGATCTCTTCCAACCTGGTCATTCTATGATTCTATGGCTATGCACTAAAGCTGCAACAGAGAGGATCAGGCTGGGGTCTGCGTAGCTGAAAGCATGAGGGGATCCAAAGTACGTGGATGATACAAACCTGGCAGCCAGATCCCTGACCTGGGGCAGCAGCCCAGCAGGGATGTCGGCATCAGCAGCATAAAGGTATCGCAGGAACACAGACACCGCCTCTCCCATCACATCACTCAGCAGCACACGGCGCGTCTGGGGGTTCCCATCCTCCTCCACGAAGAACCCCTGGCTGTGAACCTGCAGAAGGAGGAAAACAAACGAAGTCCATTTGCTGGTACACCAACGGCAGCACCAACGTTCTGGTTCGTATCAGCTTATCGCTTTCATCTGCTCAAATCTTACCCAGGGACCAGGACCTGATGCCTCAGGGGGAATATGAATGATCACTTCTGCAGAGTTCAGGCTGTTTCCTTCCTGACCCTACAGCTGTGAGCCTGGAGAAGGCTGAACTACTCATCGTTTTAGTTGCACACAGAAAAGATGGTCTTTGAGTTCTCCAGGTAGTTTTGAAATCAAATTACTTCCTAAAGCACAACTTACAGAGTTACCTACACCTCCCTACACACGAGCTTCCTCTGATCTGCTTTGAATTTACCAGCCTCTGATGAACTGCCAAATCTTTAGTGCACCTGGTGTCCCACATGAAAAGAGACACCATAAAAAATGAACTGACCATCTCCCAGTGGCCTCAAGCTCTACCAGGGGAGGTTCAGGCTGAACATTAGGAAAAAAAAATTCACAGAAAGGGTCACTGGGCACTGGCAGAGTGGTTGAGTCACCTTCCCTGGAGGGGTACAAGGGGCAGGTGGATGAGGTGGTGAGGGACATGGTTTAGTGATTGATGGGAATGGTTGGACTCGATGATCCAGTGGGTCTTCTCCAACCTGGTGATTCCATGATTCTATGATTATCTTCATGGGTCCAACTTGATCTCAGGTTTGGCAAAAAGGCAGTTCAGAAAGGTCGTGCTTCCTTCGCAGACAAACCACAGACTGTGCTCTCTGAAACTCTCACCACAGTTAAGGGATGCCACGCAAGAGAAAACATGAGCTCGAAAGAAATCTCAGATTAATTACTGTCCCCGTTGTTACTCAAAATCTTCAGAGCAGAAGAGCACTGCTTCATCTCTATGGAAAATAAGCATGAAACGCTGCTCTGCAGGTGAGGACTTAGAGGAAAACAACCCTCTGTGGGAATTAAAAATGCAGCATGGGGCCACTCCCACAACTCTACCCACACAAACAATTCCTGCCCCTGAAAGCAGCGAACAGGAACACTGAAGCCAGACAAAGTTGTCAGGAAGTAATAAGAAAATGCGGCTAACCCAGTCAATTTTGAAATCATTTGATTTGTGGGCACATCCGCATTTGTCAATGGTTGTGAAGATCCCATAATAAAAAACCACATTAAGGCTGCCATGTGGTACAGATGAACTTGCTTCCCTTCCCCAAACTTTCATGGACCCCTTAGGAATGGCCTGAGTCACCTTGGGTGGAAACTACTGCCAACATGCACGAGGATGAAAAATAATTCCAGTGTTTCCAAGAGGGCAGCTTTAAAGAAAGCTTCACTTGTTGAGGAGCTGGCTGCATGGACTGGTAGCAGCTCTCTGAAAGAGTGCGAATTGTGGGCTCGTTGCCTTTCACTGTCCCAACAGGAGGCTGCACAGGAGCAGGCTGGGAACTATTCAACCCAAAATGCTTCAGGGAACACAAGAGCTCCTTCACCAGCCTTGCAAAAAGCACAGTTCAGTGCTTTTGTGCCCTGTTCTCTGGCCAACTTTCTGTCTCTTGGAGATGAAGGTGAAGAGCCAAGAGCAGGAAAAAGAGGCACACAAGGTTTGAGAAGAGACAAAAAAACATTTCTATGTTGAGACAACTCCAAAGCAATTCAGAGAGTGTCAAAACTCTTCAAGCACTTCTCAGAATCTCTCTGCTCCACACTCATGTTTCCCAGCCTGGATGACAAGCAGGACAAACCACAATGGACAAGGCAGCCTGCACCTATCATAGAATCACCAGGTTGGAAGAGACCCACCAGATCATTAAGTCCAACCATTCCTATCAAACACTAAACCATGTCCCTCAGCACCTCATCCACCCGTCCCTTAAACACCTCCAGGGAAGGTGAATCAACCCCCTCCCTGGGCAGCATCTGACAGTGCCCAGTGATCCTTTCTGTGAAAATTTTTTTTCTGATGTCCAGCCTAAACCTCTCTTGGTGGAGCTTGAGGCAATTCCCTCTCGTCCTGTCCCTTTGGAGAAGAGCCCAGCTCCCTCCTCTCCACAACCTCCTCTCAGGTAGTTGTAGAGAGTAGTGAGGTCTCCCCTCAGCCTCCTCTTCTCCAGGATAAACACCCCCAACTCTCTCAGACGTTCCTCATCAGGCCTGTTCTCCAGCCCCTTCACCAGCTTTGTTGCTCTTCTCTGGACTCTCTCCAGAGCCTCAACATCCTTCTTGTGGTGAGGGGCCCACAACTAAACACAGGATTCAGGTACAAAAATTTAAAAAATGTACCTACTTCTGCATGTACAAAAATTCAAGGACAAAAAGCACTCAGGAAGCTTCCTCCACTGCTCATGGGCAGAATGCAAGGAAGGATCCTTGCCTTCCCACAGTCCCTCCAGATAAAGTTTTTCAGCACTTTGTCAAGACTTTGGTTTCCTAAGTTGAAACCCCAAGAATGCTCTGTGCCGAGAAGCAAATTGCTGGCATGGGCAGCCTGGGCTCTCCTGAATCAGAGAATGAAAGTCTGTCAGCAGTACTTACAACCTGAACGGCCTGAGGGCACCGGGCGTACAACACAAACATGTGGGCGTAGATGACTTCCCCAGAGTCCACCTGGAACTGGACATCACTTAAGTGGGGGTTGTTGACCATTGCACTGAAATCTTCAGCCAGTGACCTGAGAGAGGACTGGAACACAGAAGGAACACAGAGAGAGGATTCAGTTACAGCTGTCAGACGTGCCCCTGAAAGATAAGGAGGGAATCATAGCGTTATGGAAGGGTTTGGATTGGAAGGAACCTTAAAGCCCATCCAGTTCCAGCCCCCTGCCATGGGGAGGGACACCTCCCACTGCATCAGGGGCTCCAAGGCCCATCCAGCCTGGCCTCAAATATCTCCAGGGATGGGGCAGCCACCACTGCTCTGGGCAACCTGGGCCAGGGCCTCCCACCCTCACAGGAGAACATTTCTGCCTAACATCTCATCTCAGTCTCCTTTCTGTTAGCTTCAAATCATTTTCCCTCATCCAATCCCTGCGCTCCCTGATCCAGAGCCCCTCCCCAGCTTTCCTGGAGCCCCTTTCAGTAATGGAAGTCGCTCTAAGGTCTCCACGGAGCCTTCTCTTCTCCAGGCCAAACCCAAACTCTTGCAGCCTGTCCTCGTACAGGAGGCACTCCAGCCCTCGCATTATCTCCATGGCCTCCTCTGGACTTGCTCCCAACAGCTCCATGTCCTTCCTGTGCTAACCCAGCCTGTCAGCACCGCTGCACTGTGGGCACCAGTCAGGATGCGCTTCTTTCGCCTTCTAAAGATACTCATCAGCATCATCACCTTGGGGGCTTCTCTGTGATGAATATGTAGGCAAGTCTAACAGATGCTCCCGGCTTTGTTTTCCTCCCCTTTTTCACAAGCATGAAGAAAGGGCAGTCGTGTTGTGCTCTGCTGTCCTTGTTCTGCCTCACGTTACAGCCCATTATCACCCTCAGCCCTTCATCGCACCGTTTCCTGCTGTGGTCCAGCCTGCAGCTGGACCTCTTGATCTGCTGCCTCCCACCACATGCTTAGGAAACTGTAATTTCCACTTTGGTGGATTTGAACTCAATTCACTGTAATTAGAGTCAGAGGAAAGAGGATGACTCAAGGATGACGTAACGAGCCTTCCCTCATCCACTGTCTGGCAAGGACTGCTGAGAAGATCAGCTCTGCCACAAGGGGACACACAGAATAAAACTAATTTAGGTGTAGAGTTCAAAGGAATTTCTGTGCATGTCACCGAAACCCCTTTTGAGGATTCCACTTAATAATAAAAAGGAAACATATTTTCTACTACTGTTCTAGAATTCTGGGGAGGGCTGGGTGACTGCGCCTGGTCCTGGTGGTGGTCAGGTCAGGCCTGGGACACACTGCCAAGCACAGCAGTGAAGAACATTGCTTCTGCTCTGGAGCTGCTCCCAGTATGAACACACCCTGGTCAATCTTCTAAAGGCTCAGATCCCTCTGGGCAAGCGTTGGAGGTGGCCAATTCTTCAGAGAAGTGTGAAATACCCTCAGCTCACAGCCGAGAGACCACCTGACTGTAAGTGGAAACCAGTTTATATATAACCACACTGATCACCGACATTGTGCTTCTCAAACCTACTGCAGAGTCGAGGAACTGCAAGATTCATTCCAGCGAACATCTGCACGGGATGCTGTTCCACCTGGAATAACACAGCTCTTTATTTTATTAGCAGGTTTCAACATCAGCTCAGTGGACTGGGGAAACCCAACCTCTCTACTTGCTCCAGCATGTGCCTGCAGGCAGCCAACGCTAATTAGCACCGACACAGCAGCAGCGGAATGCTCCGTCCAGGCCGTCTAGGTGGGCTGGTGAAGACTGCGTGTCGTGGCAGCGCTGTGGAATGATCTCCAAGGGGAAGACAGGAAGCTTAGTCTGGAAACTAATCTGATCTTTCTTGCTTTCTTATTCTTGGCAGGTAGGCCACCTGCAAGACAGCACCTTGGGAAGCCAGCAAACACAGACTCCTGATGCTACGTTCCAGGCAGCAAGCCCAGAACAGCTTTCCTGCTGCTGCTAAAATTATGAATCAAGAACAGGGAAATTATGTAAGGCCAGAAACCTCTCAGCTGCACCATTCCCCGTGCAAAGCAAATGTCCTGGTCCAGAGACAGCTCTGAGCAGGAATGTGCTCCTGTTGGAGAACCCACCAGAACACTCTCCTATGGAGCAGGCCAGCAGGACTGGACTGCACGGATGGGATGGGGTCTTAAGCACGGGTGGTGTGTTTCCAACGCTAATAGATGTATTTGCTCTCCACAGTTACGCTGTCTGCACTCATATAAAGCACAAACCACTCCCACTCTTCAGCAACACTTCATTTGCTCATGAAAACTATCAAGGAATAAAACTAAACCTGAGAAAATCATAGAATCATAGAATCACCAGGTTGGAAGAAACCCACCAGATCATTGAGTCCAACCATTCCCACCAGTCCAACCCATGTCCCTCAGCACCTCATCCACCTGTCCCTTAAACCCCTCCAGGGAAGGTGACTCAAGTGCCTCCCTGGGCAGCCTCTGCTAGTGCCCAATGACCCTTTCTGTGAAAAATTTTTTGGCTCACTTTAGTGCTTCAGATCATTTGGTGTGACTGGTAGCAGCCAACAACAGCAGAACAGTTTCTGTGTTGCTAAAGGCCTCAGAAGCTTATCAAACAAGACATTTTTACCTGCTAAGGGGTTTTATTTTTGATATTCCTGATGAACACCTAGAGTCTTGGCAACAAGAGACTGCGATGCTCAAGTTTAATACTGATTCTCACCTCAAAGATTTGTCTCCTTTCAGAATTATCTTAACGCTATAAGCACAAATATGAACATATTAATTAGGAGATTTTTCACATGCATTTCAATGGAAGAAAACTGATTATACATCCTTGGGGGATGATGCATCCACTGCTGCATCTGAGGTGAGGTGTCATCTACAGACCACTGCCGGCTGGATAAAACAGCCTAGATTCAGTTTTGGGCCCCGCACTGTAAGAAAGACACTGAGGTCCTCAAACGTGTCCAGAGAAGAGCAATGAAGCTCATGAAGGACATGGAACACAAGTCTTGTGAGGAAAGGCTGAGGGAACAGGGTTTCTTTAGCCTGGAGAAGAGGAGGCTGAGGGGAGACTTTATTGTTCTCCACAACTACCTGAAAGGAGGTTGCAAGAGAGGAGGGAGCTGGGCTCTTCACCCAAGTCACAGGTGATAGGCCAAGAGGGAATGGCCTCAAGCTGCACCAGGGGAAGTTTAGATTGGACATTAGGAAAAATTTCTACACATAAGAGGTTCTCAAGCACTGGCAGAGGCTGCCCAGGGAAGTGGTTGAGTCCCCATCCCTGGAGGTGTTTAAAGAGTGAGTAGATGAGATGGTTGGGGACATGATTTAGTAGTAGACACGTATGGTTGGAGTTGATGATCTCTAAGGTCTTTTCTAACCTAATGATTCTATAATCATCTCTGTGACTTCCTACCCAGTGTGCTTCCCCTAGCAGCAAAAATGCACTCATCTTCCATGGACCTCACAGCATTCCTGCTCTCATTTTATGCCAAATGAGATAATTTAGTGCAAGTCAGACAGTCCCTGCATGAATTCTCTCTTCTACTGCAGGGCACAGCCTGGAGAGGAAGGTGGCTGAGGAGGGACAGCTCCATCCAGAACCACCTGGAGGAAGCACCAGGCAGCCCTGGCTCTCCTAGGCTGCGGCCAGTTTTCTCTTGGATAACGTGGGCATTACAGCAGAGAACTGCCTGACGTGGTTCATCTCCATCCCTAGCTCCTACGCCCAAATACTCTTAGTGCTGTAACACAACCGTTCATCTGGTTCTCCTTATACAAACGATGCACCGACTGGCCTTCCTGCTGCTTTAAATAATCTCTCTCACTAGCTGTGACAAGGACTGCAAACCCACACGGCTGCTGGTGGCCATCAATGGAATATCACCATGTTTTCTGATCTCTTCTGTGCCCACGATGGTTCCTGCAGGACTGCTGGCCTTAAGAAGCTCCTTGTTTCGATGGAAAGAGATAGGAAATATTCCATACTTCCACGAACTGCACAAATGCAACAGCTTCTTTTGTACAGTGCTAAATAAATATGAAAAAAGTGGAGATAAAAAAAAGGGGTTTTACCCTTTTATAGCTGCTTGTCAGGAGGCTCTTCTCTTTGGATGGGGGCACAAAGCCGCTCTGTGGAATATCAACGGGAGTTGGTTCTTTGTGGAAAAAAAGAAGAAAACAGACATCACAAATCACATACAACTTGTGAGACAGAGTAAGAACTTCTATGAGGATCCTCGCCATGCCAGCAGCTGTATCCAGCCTGACTGAGTCAAAGGCTCAGCCTCTCGCTCATCCCTTTATCAGAGGGTTTGGCTCTGGGCCATGATGGGCTGTGGGTACTGAGCACTGTTCAGCCACGAGCGGCACCGATCTGCTGCAGATCTGTGTGCGCCACCATCATCCAGATGGAGGAACGGCAGTGTGCAGCATGCTCCTCCGCTTCCACATCCCAGTTTTCCTCTAGTGGGGAAAAAACTAGGACACAGAGCAGGATGGGATGTGCCAAGGTCTCATCCTAGCAGAATGCATCCTAGATCCGCATCTCAACCTAGACAAAATGCTCGTGGGCCCTAGTGCTCCGAGGCAGCCAGTGAAATCAGACTCCCAGCCAGCCTGACCCCTGCCGAGAGAACACAGAACAAGATGCAGAGTAACAGAAAGAATTAATGTCTTCAGGAACATCTTCAGCTGCATAAGCGTCTGCACACTGTATTTAGTCCTCCTGGTCTCCTTTACACACACAATATACATTTCTGTGCACAAGCGAGTTCCCTCACCCAGGAAGCAATATCTCCACTGACCCCCCAGGAGTGGTTTTACAGGCTCAGCATAGAATCATAGAATCACAGAATCATAGAACAACCAGGTTGGAAGAGACCCACTGGATCATTGAGTCCAACCATTCCTATCAAACACTAAACCATGTCCCTCAGCACCTCATCCACCCGTCCCTTAAACCCCTCCAGGGAAGGTGATTCAACCCCCTCCCTGGGCAGCCTCTGCCAATGCCCAATCACCCTTTCTGTGAAAAATTTTTTTCTTAATGTCCAGCGTAAATCTCCCCTGGCAGAGCTTGAAGCCTCTCGTCCTGTTCCCCGTCACCTTGGGAGAAGAGCCCAGTTTCCTCCTCTCTACAACCTCCTCTCAGGGAGTTGGAGAGAGCAATGAGGCCATTCCCTCTCGTGCTGTCCCCTGGCACTAGGGAGAAGAGGCCATTACTCTCCTCTCTATAACCTCTCTTCAGGTAGTTGGAGAGAGCAATGAGGTCTCCCCTCAGCCTCCTCTTCTCCAGGATAAACACCCCCAGCTCTCTCAACTGTTCCTCATCAGGCCTGTTCTTCAGCCCCTTCACCAGCTTTGTTGCTCTTCTCTGGACTCGCTCCAGAGCCTCAACATCCTTCTTGTGCTGAGGGGCCCACAACTGAACACAGGATTCGAGGAGCAGTCTCATCAGTGCTGAGTTCAGAGGGAGAAGAACCTCCCTGGACCTGCTGGTCACACCATGTCTGATCCAAGCCAAGATGCCATTGGCCTTCTTGGCCACCTGGGCACATTGCTGGCTCAGTCAAACTCAGCAATCACCTGCTGCAGTTTAGTGGGGGAAGTGAGGCCTGTTCTACCCACACAAAAATGCAAGCAGGAGAACTTAGCAGCCGTGTTTTCTTTCACAGGTAAACAGGAGACACAACAGGCACTGCTGGCCAGCCAGGCTGTTCTGGAGAGATCACTGACTCTGAAATATGTGGTTCTGCCCCATGTGCAGATGCGACTGGGGACATCAGAGAACTGCCCGCAGAGGAATTCTAGGTGTTATGTTTTTTCAACCCTGCACAGGCACAGATACGCTTCAGGTTTGTGTAATCAATGCATCGACATAAAATCATCCTTCTTGCTAGTCTCTCTCACCTGATTGTCTTAAGACCTCAAAAGACAGTGCACATAACTGAAAGATTTATCAAACAGCTGCGATGGGTGTTTCAGCAGCTCTTGAATAGGCCTGGCAAAAAAATAATTTGATACCCTAAAGGGAATTTTAAAATAAAATTCAGTATCTGCTGCCCGGGAGGTCTCTTAAAATGCCAGGACTTAGGAATAATTTCAGAAACATCAGTCTGATTGTATCCAAAGCTCACTGCAGAAACATGTCCCTCTGCAATTATCACCTCACGGATCATCATCAATGTCCTGTGAGTGCTGTCAAGGCTCTCCTAACCTAGCAGAGCAAAGTTTGGCTCTGTGAGGCTAAAGGGACAAGAGATTTGGCTTATGAACCACCTGAACTCACCTGGCTCCTTTACTGCTTGAACGTGGTCCACATCAAGGTTCCACTGAGTGAGGGTAAGTCCTTCCTTGGCCAATTCAACCAGGTCCTGAAGGGTCTGAGCATCCTTCTGGCTGCAAGATAAAAACTGTTCATCTTCATGGCCTGGTTTGGATTCATTGGAAGTCTGGCCTCTGGCCTCTGAGCAAGCAGGTTTAGGAGAACTGAGGTTAGGCTCGATTTGCTGGGACGTTTCTGGCTGATCAGATCCCACTGACGGAAGAAGGTTCTCTGGTTTATGATTCTGATGGAAGGAGGGGCAAAAAAAGATAAATTAGGTCTTGTTTTATGTACTTGCAGAGTTCAGACTACACTTCACACTTTTGAAACATCTAGTAAAGGATTCCAGAGCGTTCCCCAGGTTCAGAGCATCAGTAAATTCTCTTTAGTTTTACAAAGGACCCTTCAGAGGTAAGACAGGTCTGAAGAGAAGACAGACAAGATGCAGAAGAGGAGGTTTTTCCAGCAGCGTGTCTGCAGAGGCAACTGCCAAGCAGAAAGAATGGAGGAAACGCTCCCAATCCAACATCTAAATATTTCATTATAGCTGAAGCGCCTGGCAACGGTTGCAGCTAAAGCTCTCCAGGTGCTTCTGTTCAGAGTTCTGAAATGCTTTAGCAGTTACATGTAACCAAATCAACCTTTCACCTTGAAGCTGATGGTTTCCAGGTTCAGTCTCTGTTTCCCAATAAAAATAGTTTTGTTTCTTTATGTCTAAGTAAAAATGATTTGGTCATTTCTGTGAGTGGAAAGAATCAGAGGGAAACACACTCGTGCCATAATTTTAAAGGCCTTCCTACTTTTTTATTTTTAAACTTATCTGGCAGTTCCTGGCTTGGACAAGAGGTCAAAAATCTTCATAGACTGGAGCCCCTCCACTACAAACCCAGCCTGCAATAAACTGGTGAAAAACTCTGGGCTTTGACTAAGGAAGAAGTATTAAATCTCTACCATCTGCAGCTCCCGGAAAGGAGGTTGGAGCCAGGTGGGTGTTGGGTTCTTCTCCCAAGTAACAAGCAACAGGATGAGAGGAGATGACCTCACATTGTGCCACGGGAGGTTTAGATTGGATATTGGGAAAAACTTCTTTCCTGACAGAGTGGTGAAGCCCTAGCAGGGGCTGCCCAGGGCAGTGGGGTGTCCCCATCCCTAGAGGGGTTCAAAGAGCAGGTAGACATGGCACTTTGGGACGTGGTTTAGCAGGCACGGTGGGGCTGGGTTGGCAGTTGGACTGGATGAGCTTAAAGGTCTTTTCCAATCAAAACGTTTCTATGAGTCTGCACAAAGCACCCATATGGGCACAGCAATTTTTTTAACAGAAGCACCAAATAAATCTTCAAGGAAAGAAGGGGAGAAGGAAGGGAAGTGACATCCTTCTTCCCAGAGAACTGGTATTTGATGAGAGACTAGAAGAGCTGTGTACGCACAGACACAGAACACTGAAAGAGGCAGAAGATCCAGGTGAAAACCAGAACCAAATAGCAGAGATGAAAACTGGATCAAAGCTCATATGCACCAAGAGGCAGTAGGATGCACAGAGCAACCCTGTGTACAAATGTTCCACTTTACAATTCTAGGTACTTCTCCTCTGTGTAAGACAGATATCAAGTCTTCAGCTTAGTTTTCACCCAGACTCTTGCTGAGTGCAACACAGTGGCCGAAGCTCATACTATAAGCAGTTAGAGAAGAGTACAAGCAGGAAGACGGGAGCTGTTGATAGCATGGATGAACTAGTGGCAAAATGACCACAATGGGATCCTTTTACTGAGCATTCTCTGTTCCCATCAGTTCTGTTTCTGAAAGCTCAAGGAATCATAGAACAACCAGGTTGGAAGAGACCCACCAGATCATCGAGTCCAACAATTCCTATCAAACACTAAACCACGTTCCTCAGCACCTCATCCACCCGTCTCTTAAACACCTCCAGGGAAGGTGAATCAACCACCTCCATGGGCAGCCTATTCCAATGCCCAATGACCCTTTCTGTGAAAAACCTTTCCCTAATAACCAGCCTGAACCTCCCCTGGTGGAGCTTGAGGCCATTCCCTCTCGTCCTGTCCCCTGTCCCTTGGGAGAAGAGCCCAGCTCCCTCCTCTCCACAACCTCCTCTCAGGTAGTTACAGGGAGCAATGAGGTCTCCCCTCAGCCTCCTCTTCTCCAGGATAAACACCCCCAGCTCTCTCAGCCATTCCTCATCAGGCCTGTTCTCCAGCCCCTTCACCAGCTTCGTTGCTCTTCTCTGGACTCACTCCAGAGCCTCAACATCCTTCTTGTGCTGAGGGGCTCACAACTGAACACAGGATTCGAGGAGCAATCTCACCAGTGCTGAGTACAGAGGGAGAATAACCTCCCTGGACCTGCTGGTCACACCATTTCTGATCCAAGCCAAGATGCCATTGGCCTTCTTGGCCACCTGGGCCACTGCTGGCTCATGTTCAGTCACTGTCAACCAACACCCCCAGGTCCTTCTCCTCCTGGTAGCTAATGTGAGCCTTGGTCTACTCTCCAAACAAGAGAAATAAAAGTTGAAGATCTGAAAAGCAAACTGCATAACATCAGGGGACAACAGGACACGAGCGGTGAGTATGGATGGGCAGAGGCAGGGGATCACTTGTTTACCACATGAAGAAACAGAAGGTTACACTGCCAGTGACCCAGGGAGCAATCAGAGTGAGGACAAAAGAGCATCGCACCTGCACAGGCTTCCAGGGTACAATTGGAGGGTTTAACGCAGCAGTGTAGAACAATTCAGGGTCGTAGGATCCTGTCAGAGCACTGATGTTCCATAAAAAGCATTCCCTGGTTTTGGACAATGGTAACAGCCAGGTTGCTTTCCCAGATTCATCCTCCAAAATCCTGCTAGTGGGAAGCTGAGGGGTAGGAGGGAATTCCACCTCTTCTGCAAGCAGCATAGCTACTCGCTCTTGGATCCGTTTGCGGGTTTTCTCCGGGTCCTGAAGTAGTAATGGTGGAGGCGCAGTTGGGCCTCTTTTACGCCGTTTTTTCTCTTTAAAAAGAAAAGGAAGAGGATCCCAAATAAACAAAGAGTCAAACACACTGGACAAAGCTCAGCTCCTTCAGGTCTTCTAGTCAGTGATGACCAAAAGGCAAGCTGAAGGCAACTCTTAGGATTTCCACTGGTAGTCTGAAGCCTCATATCACCCACACGGGAAAAATGAACTCCAGAAAAGACAGACTCCTGCTCACACTGCTCTGCTGCCTTCTGGGAGCTGTCACCTCTCTACAAAGGCTGATCATTATGGCAGCAACTGATATCCACACAGACACGTTGAATAGTTCCTGCACAGCACTTGTCTAGCTCCCAGTGCTTCACAAAAAAGGGAGAGAAAACCATGAACAAGCCCCTGAAGGGCTCCTTTCCTTGTGTATAGATCACTGACAACATCAAACCACTGCGCTCACAAGCACTGAGCAGCTTTTGTTTGGAAATCCTGTGTCTGAACTACCTTTGCCTGACTTATGCCACACCCCAAATCCAGCTGGAAATACCTGCGGGCCAGGAGGACACCTGAGCTGGGCCACCACGAGTGATGTCCCCTCTACAGAGCACACAATTCTCTCCCCTGGCTGCTGTCTTCCTTCCTAAACCTTTCTGAACACTGAAATAGCAAAGTACATGCTCAGTAGCATACACATATGTCTGCAACAGAAAGAAACGGAGAGATAAGGCTGAAAAAGTTGCATTAATCCAAGTTGCAGCAGGATGAATGGGGAAATAAATCCACCACAGGAGAAATAGCAGTAATCTTAGAATCACAGAATCATAGAACAAGCAGGTTGGTAGAGACCCACCGGATCATCAAGTCCAACCATTGCTATCAAACACTAAATCATGTCCCTCAGCACCTCAGCCACCCGTCCCTTAAACCCCTGAGGGAAGGTGACTCAACCCCCTCCCTGGGCAGCCTGTTCCAATGCCCAGTCACCCTTTCTGTGAAAAACTTTTTCCTAATGTCCAGCCTGACCCTCCCCTGGTGGAGCTTGAGGTCATTCCCTCTTGTCCCGTCCCCTGTCACTTGGGAGAAGAGCCCAGTTCCCTCCTCTCCACAACCTCCTTTCAGGTAGCTGGAGAGAGCAATGAGGCCTCCCGTCAGCCTCCTCTTCTCCAGGATAAACACCCCCAGCTCTCTCAGACGTTCCTCATCAGGCCTCTTCTCCAGCCCCTTCACCAGCTTCCGTGCTTTTCACTGGACTCGCTCCAGAGCCTCAACATCCTTCGTGTGGTGAGGGGCCCACAACTGAACACAGGATTCGAGGAGCGGTCTCATCAGTGCCAAGTACAGAGTGAGAAGAACCTCCCTGGATCTGCTGGTGTCATGTTATTTCACTTCCACAGTTCACAAAAACCAACAGCTTATCTTAACACTATTATGCAGATTCAGATTCAAAAGATTCAATTGGTGAAAAAAGCCTTAGACTCCAAAGGGATTTCACTAAAACCTACGGGCATCCTGCAGTCTTTCCTGGCTGTGTGTGGACATTGCGTATTGCTGAGGCTATGGCAGCTTAAATAACACAGAAACAGCACTGTCCTCCCTCCTGTACCCAACAGGAAAGTTTCAGCGAGGAGCAGGCTGTGCTACATTGCTTCCCAATAACCCAGCCCTTGACATTCGCTCACTTTAACACATACCTGAGCCTGGCTTCCATTTGATCGGCAAAGCAGCCACTGGTTTCACATTTGTAAAGGATTTTGCTTGCTCCTGCTTTTCTTGCTCCAACAGGGAGCGTGACATTGCCATAGCAACCAGCAAATCTTCATCCTTGGTCTCCAATTTGGCCCTCTTCTGCATTTTCTTCGAGTCCTCTTTGAAGGAGCCTTTTCGCTTTGCCTTGCTTGGTTGGTTGCTGAAATACAGGAATGCAGCAGGAAGCCCCAGTTAATGTGACTGGATCAGACAAGAAACACCGAGCACTCCCGACCAGCTGCTCTGCTGGCTCTGAGATTTTCATATCCAGAATAATGAGAAACTATTCAGTACTTTATTACCTAGCAGAAAGCAAAGGATTTCTTATAAACCATGGAATTCAGAGCAATTTAGAGAAAACACTGTTTGGAAAAGGTAAGCATGAGCCCATAGCATTGATGTAAGCATCCATCTTGAACGATTTTATACCAAAAGGGAAAAAACAAGTTTAAGTAGGGCAAAACCAGGATCATCAGACAACACATTCCCACTTTCCTGCTTCCACAGGGAACAGGCAACAGCCTTCCCTCAGCACAAAAGTTAGGAGCCCTTCTACAAATCCAGTCAGGCACTGCTTGCTGAGCTCTGAAGGTTCGGCTCAAATCCAAGCCAGCAGAGACAGTTCTGTACTGAGCACCTTTCAAACCATCACAGCTGCTTCCTCCTTGGCTCTGGGTGTCAGGCACATCCACCCAGCGCAGCCACAAGCCGAACAGCCGAGGCAACAGCCCAACAGATGCTCCAGAGAGCCTGCATGCTCATACTGTGTGGTTTGCTTAATAAGCTCACACATCATTCAGCTTTACTGTGTAATTGCCTCACGGAGCACAAACGTTTCTGACAAACCGGTATAAGGTTATTTACGCCCCATTTTGCTCCTGCCTGCTGATTTTTAAAGCCATTCACCACCCAATTCCTACTGAAGGAAGCAAGATGATTTCTCCAACTAACTCCCACGTTCTACTCAGTTGGTACTGGGCCGCAGCTCTACCTGACCTTCCCTGGACTGGGGCATCCAGCCCACGCATCTGCCTTGCTTCTAACCTTTGCCCCCAGGAGCAGAGAGTCATAGAATCACTGGGTTGGAAGAGAACCACCGGATCATCGAGTCCAGACATTCCCGTCAATCACTAAACCATGTCCCTCAGCACCTCATCCACCCGTCCCTTAAACACCTCCAGGGAAGGTGAATCAATGCCCTCCCTGGGCAGCCTCTGACACTGCCCAATAACCCTTTCCATGAAAAATTTTTTTGCTACTATCCAGTCTAAATCTCCCGTGGTGGAGCTTGAAGCCATTCTGTCCTGTCCCTTGGGAGAAGAGCCCAGCTCCCTCCTCTCTACAACTTCCCCTCAGGAAGTTGGAGAGAGCAATGAGGTCTCCCCTCAGCCTCCTCTTCTCCAGGATAAACACCCCCAGCTCTCTCAGTCATTCCTCATAAGGCCTGTTCTCCAGCCCCTTCACCAGCTTCATTGCTCTTCTCTGCACTCGCTCCACAGCCTCAGCATCCTTCTTGTGGTGAGGGGCCCACAACTGAACACAGGATTCGAGGAGGAGTCTCACCAGTGCTGAGTACAGAGGGAGAAGAACCTCCCTGGACCTGCTGGTCAAGCCATTTCTGATCCAAGCCGAGATGCCATTGGCATTCTTGGCCACCTGGGCCACTGGTGGCTCATGTTTAGTCGCTGTCAACCAACACCCCCAGGCCCCTCTCCTCCAGGCAGCTTTCCAGCCAGACTTCTACTCTGTAGCACTGCATAGGGTTGTTGTCAACATCTCCCAGGCCAAAGTGAGTAGCCAGCATCTTTTATTTTCACCAGCTTACCTGGGACACTGAAGAGGTGCCTCACCAAGTGAGGAGGCCTGCAAGTGCACTGCCTGAAGAAGCAGCTTAGGAGGAACTTCCATCTCAACAGCACAGCGTTTCAAGTGACTGACCCAACTCTGGGCAGTTTGGAACTGCTTCCCACAAATGGGACATTCCGGGACTGGTGGTTTGCTGGAGGATGACACCTGTGCTGCTTCCATCTCATCCAGGCATCTGTGAGACAATGGCAAATCTTATCTCTGACGACTTAAAAACTGTCTGTGCTAAGATTGAAACAATATTAAAGAAAAGAAAGCGCAATCACCTCTACCTGTAGCAGCCGGAAACATCTCATAAAGAAACAAGAACTATGTGCCTCACATTGTGCTGAACATGAGATGTAACAGTTAGATGGAGATTACAGCCTTGGAGGCATATTAAAAACACAAAAGCAACTGTAGTTAATAAACTCCTTTAACTTCATCAGGGCTAAGCCTTCTTTCTGTTTTCATTCTTACATTCCAGCTCACTTATAAACCACTGTTAAAAAAAGAATCACCCAACCAGAGGAGTCTCGCCCAAAACATGACTACTTCTTTTCCTCCATAACTAAACCATGTCCCAAAGTGCCAAAGCTACACACAGTGATATCCTAGATGTCCTTAGACAAATAATTCTTAGGAAGATAGAGCAAACTTCATACTGTTGGCTGAAATCAGAAGATCTTACAATGTGCAGTAGTGGGTCCTCATTAATTTTGACAGTAATTGACAGCCAGAGCAACTCTGCCACGCTGCTGATGAAAGCAGCACGGGCCTCACTACACAAGTGCAGAAGCCCTGAAAGGCAAGACAATCAGCTCCTGCTTTGAGATAAAAAATGGCTGTTTAATTTAAGCCATAAATGCTAATGGCACTACCGTGTCCTGTAACGCTAAGCTGACTGAGCAGTCTCTGAGGTTAACAGAGAGGATGGGGGAAGGACACATCGTGCTGGTCTTTCACCTGTTAACATGCTGCTCTCGGCGCGTCGTGTTCATGGCTGAGAGATCTTTCTGGCAGATCTGACAAAAAAACAAGCCTGAATCCTCCAGGCTTGCCAGGGCATCCTCCTTGCTTTCCTGCTGAAGAGCCAAGGCCAGAGCCCCATCGTGTTCCATGGACAGTAGATGGTGGGTATCTGTCGAAGAAGGGAGAGGTGAGCTAAGACAGACCACTCAGAATCCTGTAGGGAAGCTGCAGAACTGCTATACTTGTCAATAATAGTTTATTAAACTAGATACATCCAACCTAATTGCAATCTTTTACTTGCATCCTCACATCCGATCTCCCACGAGGAAAAGCACACACTGTGCCCTTCAAACTCTATCATCCTGGGAGCAGGAGGTAGCAATTTGTTCACGGTACCTCACACGTCAGAGCCAAATAAAGGGCAAGTTTGGGCTAAAGTTTTTGGGAAGAGCATGGAATCTCACACATTACGTACCCAACTCATAAAGAACCAACCCGGAGTAAAAGTGCTGTGAATTCAATCCATCTGCACAGAATATATCACCTTATGCAGAGTCTGGAGATCTACCAAGGCCAGGGACTACCGATACCTCAGAGCTACCTAAGCCTGTCCTGAGGGAAGGATGATGAAGTTCGCTGATCCCGTTTCCAAGAAGACAATTATCTCTCTGGAACCTAACATGAGGTTAATTCCGCCTTAGAGAAGAGCTGGGAGAAAAGCACGGACAGTCCTTTAACAATGGAGAAAGCAAGTTTTCTCGGTAACGCGGAGTGATTTATTCAGTGCTGCACAGAGAGCCACTAGGCGAGCTGGGAACAAAGCCCAGGAATCCGGACTGCTGCTCCTGCAGCCATTCTCGCCAGACCACAGAGCTCCTTCTGCACGTACAAGAGCTAACGAGAGAAACGTACCATTCTCTGGTAGGTTCTGCTCCTGGCTTTCATCAGACTTTGGCAGACTGTCATCTGTGCTGTGCTTTAGCTGCTCGGGTGCCACCCTCTTGAACTGCTGCATCCTCTCCACCACCAGCTCTGCCACCCGTACCTTCGGTGTCTTTGAGGTGGGTGAAGAGCAGGTCCCTGGCTGTGTAGCAGGGTGGAAGGATAATGTAGTCTGAGAACAGCTACTTGGAGGATTTACTAGAAGAGGAGAAAACATCAGAGCATTATCAGTCCTTTAAAAAAAGCAGATGCTCCCTGTGGTTACAAGCAACACGAACAATGACACCAAAGATTTCACAGCCCAGGATCCGGCCTCTGAGCGTAGTCACTTAAAAAGGGTGATCAGGACAGGACAGGTACAAACTTTGTACCAAGGCTTCACCTTACCTGCCTGTAGCCCTACACTCACTCCTAGGTTAAACCCTGGAATAAGACTAAATACCCAAGTGCAGACGGAAAGACAAGATGCAAGTCTGCTTTGACCAATGCTGCTCTAGGTTCCCTCTGGTGGACTTGTGAAGAGCCCCACTGAACTACAGAGTATTTTCAGTCCCAGTTTATTTTCTGTCTGAAAGCCTTCGGCTCACTCACCTTTCAGAGTCACCTGGCTGCATTCGCTGGTCTCTGCACTCAGCTGGCTGGCAGGGAAAGGGCTTCTCTTTCCATCCCCTGGTGCAGTCTCACCACTGCTACACACCACAGCATCACTATTTCCTTTGTGCAATGGTGTTTGTTCCTTTGGACACAAATCTTGCAGCCGATTTGTCTCCTTCACTGCTGGTAAGTGATGGTTTTTAGCTGCAGCTTTGCCTCTTCTTGATCTGCCTCTTGTTGCAGTGCTCTTTGACCTGTTTGGAGCCCTCTTTGCTGCCTCATTGTCCCCAGCTTTTTTCTTCGCTCCACCCAAAAGATTCGCCCACAACTCCTTAAAATCACTGTCCTGTTCATCCATTGGCATAAAGGTTCCAGGAATGCTGTGGCCTAACGACACTGTGAGGACGAGAGGGCAGGGGAAGGTACCAGAGTCAGATCAGGTTTCCCTCCATGACCTGCAGTTTCACAAAGTCCTTCCTGCCACCTCAATGATCTCCATCCTCCAGACTTCAACGAGGTCAACTCATTGGGTACCTCTCCACTGTTCATATGGTTCATTCTTCCACACTTAATTCATAGTCACGTAGTAGAGCCCGTTCTCTCTGCAAGGACCCCACTTCATTTCACACACAACACACTGACAACGTGGCTCTTCAAGGTCCACATGTTAAGCATCCCTGTTTGTACAGAGCATGTGTAGAATCTTCGTGACAGGCTCCAGGGCTCCAGAACAACATTCAGTAAAGCCTTTTAATAAAGAAATAAAAAGGTGATGATGTAGGGAGGTACATGAAGATGGACTGTGGGACAGGGCTGGGGTAGAACTTTGAAGGAGGAGACAATTTGTATAAAAGAGTACGGTTAGAAAAAACTGAGTTAGAAAAACTTGGCTGAAAGCACCATCACTGCAATTGTACCACAGACACGCAGAAGCCACTCTAGGAAAGAAGAGGAAAGCATTCAAAACCAATTCCCAGTACTGATATTTTGTCCTAGAGCTCAGGATTTGAGACTGTTCTTTTTTTTTAAAATGCACTCATATCTGAATTTATAGAACACAAGATCAGGGAATGCAGCAGGGGAGGGAAAAAAATGTGTCCTTCAGATGAAGTAGTTATTCTAGAGCATAAAATTCTGCTCTGTGACATGGCAGCTTTGAAGAGAAGAGCCCCACCTAATTTTTAGGAGTAAATAAAGGCAGTTTCTGGCATTTCAGCAGGGTTTCTGGGACAGCTCTGAGAAAAACTCTATTAAACATGTTCATCTTTTCTCTCCTCCTGCCTCCATAGCTGCCCACGTTCAGGATTAGCAATCCTGCTAATGCTGATCTCTTCCTCCCAGCATTCAATGAACCATCACACTGAGCATCTTTCACAAACTGCCACTAAGTACACAAGGTAAACAGACTAAACAAAGGGGATTCATCCATGAGTTTCTTCATCTTTTCAGCTACAGCGATAACAGCAGTGTTGGCTGGGGCTTACTTGGAACAGCACGAGGTACAATGTCCAGATGGAAATGCCATCAGCCCCCAGGCAACGTTAAAACTAGATCTCTATTCTTAGACATTTTAATTATCCTCTTCTTCCCAGTCCTAAGTTCACTGCGGTTCTGGCTGCTTTACCAGAGGTTTTATATTGCTCCCAAAAACCTATTCCTTTCAAGCCTAAACTGGTGTGTTTCACTTGGAATGGCAGCAGCTGTGGTTCAGTTTCTCCATTAAAGCTCTGGGCACAGAAAGACTCAAAAAGCAGGAAAAACACTTGCAAGATTGTTTTCTCAAATGGCTTGGCTGCAGACACGCGAGGCTCAGGAATGTCGGTTACACACTTTCATGGGTCAGCCTTTCCTATAAGCAATTACAGATGTTAATGCATTTATTTATTTCAAATTCAGGCTCCCAAACCAGCAGAGGATTTTGCTGTGAATCTTGGAGCCATTTCCTGTTAGAGAGAAACTGCAGTTTCATGTAGCCAGTTCATAAATTTAGTTTTCCTGGACAGAACCTTGGTGTAGTTATCACTGTAAATTGACCATTTTCTCGTGAGTAGGAGACAGCACGTGGAGAAAAACAGAATCTCACATCCTCCACTGCTTTAAATACCTCTCACAGACACATTTGTACTGCCGTATTATTTACAGCGAGTTCCTGATATTAAACTTCGAAACAGATCAGCACTGTTGTGTTTGCAATCAACATTCAGTGTCCCAGGCAGACCAAGTCAGACACACAAATGATGCAAAACTAATGAAGAATACATTTGCCTTCCTTCTCCCTTTCCAGACCTGTATTTACAGATTCCTGCTCTGTTCAGCATCTCAGTGTTCCTGAAGCTGCTGGTGCACCTAACAGCAGCTTTGGCACCCGCTTGGAGAGCTCGGAGAGTAATGGCTTTGAAAATAATTTCTTTCAGCATAGCATTCAATTCATTTTGGGAGAGTTTAGGACTCAACAAATCACAAAGCTTGTCAAATAAAACAAACAGCAGCGCTTACCGATCCGCTCAGATGTCAAATCTCTAGCCCAGCTGTGCCCTTCAAGTGAATGTGGATCAGCAAAACAGAATAACGCAGGACTAACAGGAATGAAAGACAGAATCTGGAAAACGGAAGGAAAGGTTGGATTTAGTGTATTTTGCACTGACTGCTCTTTTTGCTGAAGTCCCAAGCTGCGTCGGAGAGGAATCTGCAATAGCACATGCTGCAACGGTGCCAAGTCCTGCCACTCGCACCGGCCTCAGTGGAATATGCAGGTGGTTGGATTTGTTGCTGAGGATCCACTCAGCAGCGTCCCCAGCCCTGGGCAGCACCACTGCAGAGACCACCCAGCATCCTTGGGAAGGCAGAACAGGTCAGACAAACTGGACAAAACCATGACGAACCTGGTCTGACCCCCACAACTGACCCTGCTTTGACCACCTGAGGCCACCCCATAGTCGTACAAAGAGCCCGTCATTGCCTTTTCCATTTTGGAGTAATTTTGTTTCCTGGTAACTTTGTTTAAACCAGGGCAACAGTTAATTCTCACAGAAATCCATCAATGTTACTATCATAACCCTCCAGCCATATAACACCCCACGATCATCGAGTCAAACTGTTCCTATCAAACACTAAACCATGTCCCTCAGCACCTCCTCCACCCATCCCTTAAGCCCCTCCAGGGAAGACGATTCAAGCCCCGCCCTGGGCAGCCTCTCCCAGTGCCTAACAACCTTTTCTGTGAAAATATTTTTCCTAATGTCCAGCCTAAATCTCCCCTGGTGGAGCTTGAGGCCATTCCCTCTTGTCCTGTTCCGTCGCTTGGGCGAAGAGCCCAGCTCCCTCCTCTCTATAACCTCCTTTCAGGTATTTATAGTGAGCAATGAGGTCTCTAACTCCCTCCACCAGTGAGTTCAGCAAGATCAGCATGAAAGTGGGCCTGATAGCCCTGTAAGGCTGGCCACAACTTAAGAAAGAATGCGATCAAAGTGACCAATATCGCTTCTTAAGAAATTGGTTAATTGCCACAGTGGGCAGGAACCTAGGCTGCTAATTACAGCTTGCAGACAGGGTGATGGGATGCATCCTGAAAGTTTTATTGCCCTCATCCCTTCTCTTTCTTTGAAAGCCGAAGCCTGATGATCTGAAGGTTGGTAGCAAGATGTTCAATCAGGCCAGTACAAATACTGCACAGGGAAAGAATTTCTGTAGTGCTTCTTCTGGAAACCATACCAGAAGGCATTCCCTAGGGATTCTTCTCGATCAAATCTTGTAACAGGAAGTCTTCTGACAGGTTCCTGATGGAGAACTTACATGTGAACAGTGTAACTTCTGGAAAAGTATATTATTCTCCATATGCTTATGGACTTTCTTCACTAAATTCATTTCCCTCTGGGTTCCTGCACCAACCAGCACCTTTTCCACTGACACTGTGCTATGGAGACACAATACCTGAGCTGCACAGCGCAGGGTTTCTGTGTTTGCAGAAGTGCAAATATATTAACACTGAGGAGAGCAGCGCTTGTTCTGTGAGGAAAGAATAAATCAAGTGCAGAAGAGAAATTCAAAGTTAGGTACCAACCTTCTTGCCCTGGTCTCAAAAGGATAACAACACCTGACATGGAAATATAGGAAATTACAAATCATCTCAAATCCATACAAGCAAGGAAATGATAACTAGGAAAATAATCACCAGGTTCTAACAAGCAATCTTAGCAATGATCAGTAGTGATGCCTACCTGGCACTGCCCATGGCTCTTACCTGCTATCCCATCAGAGCACAACACTCACATCTCTTTCCAAGGCTACATCTCCCCTGCTAGCACCTCGTATACGTGGCAGAGCAGTTCATGGCCAGCAAAAGATCTATCACATTCCAGACACGAGTTGTAAATCACACAAAATGTCCCTCTGCCTTTCAAACATTGTAGAAACTAAACTGACTTCACCAAACCAGTCTATAGCTCCTCTGGAAGGATAAAGGGGAAGTGACTATAAAAATAAAACCTAACGGTCACTCAAGGTGCAAATGCTCATGGTTTGTATGCAAACACAGCAGCACACAAATCACAAAGATGTGCTGTTGGTGTTTAAAAAATGCTTACTTGATTGGACTAGAAACAACAACAACCGAAAACTGAATAAAAACATTTCAGCAGAGGCCCCAGAAAGCAATAGAGAGATCAATACTTGCCAAAACTTAACTCAGTTTTCAGAAAAGTAATCAGAGTAATAATAGAAGAAAATACGTAAAATAACATAATGGTACAGGAATTGCTGAGCAACAAACAATGAATTGTATTAGCATGTGACCAAGTGACAGGGGACAGGACAAGAGGGAATGGCCTCAAGCTCCACCAGGGGAGGTTCAGGCTGGACATCAGGAAAAAATTTTTCAAAGAAAGGGTCATTGGGCACTGTCAGAGGCTGCCCAAGGAGGAGGTTGAGTCACCTTCCCTGGAGGGGTTTAAGGGACGGGCGGACAAGGTACCGAGGGACACGGCTTAGTAATTGATGGGAATGGTTGGACATGATGATCCAGTGGGTCTCTTCCAACCTGGTTGTTCTACGATTCTATGATTCTATGAGCAAGAGGTCAAATTACACAAAATTCATTTTCTGGTCAGAAAAAATGAAGACTTTCAAAAAGATTCTTCTGATGTACATCAAAACCAAACAGAAAAACAGAGCAAGGCTACTAGATCAATACAAAACAAACTGTAGAGCTGTTTATTTTGACAATATTGAATATTCTTACAAAATCCATCTCATGACCTCAATGAAAGTGGCCCTTTCCAACCACAATCCAAAGCGCACTGAACAGCAACAACTGAAGGTATTTCCGTCAACAGAACTGGATCACATGTAAGCAGCAGCCACTGTGATTTTTCAAAAGGGATAATCAGGAAAGGAAATACCCATCTTTGAGACTGAGATCAATGCCAGGCAGTTAAAGAATGGCTTACACGGGAATAGACGAAAAAAGATGGATAATAAAACACCAATCAACACAGTGTTATTAAACCCATGATCTCCTATGTTAAGCTAATATCTTTTTAATGAGAGCTCTGAGTTAACAGAGGTGTAATGCTTTTGTAAACTATTGAAGAAGTATCAGGGGACACAATCATAGAATCACCAGGTTGGAAGAGACCCACCAGATCATCGAGTCCAACCATTCCCACCAATCACTAAACCATGTCCCTCAGCACCTCATCCACCCACATCTTAAACCCCTCCAGGGAAGGCGAGTCAACCACCTCCCTGGGCAGCCTCTGACAGTACCTAATGAACCTTTCCATGAAAAATTTTTAACTTATGTCGAGTCTGAACCTCCCCTGGTGGAGCTTGAGGCCATTCCCTCTCGTCCTGTCCCTTGGGAGAAGAGTCCAGCTCCCTCCTCTCCACAATCTCCTTTCAGGTAGTTACAGAGAGCAATAAGGTCTCCCCCCAGCCTCCTCTTCTCCAGGATAAACACTCCCAGCTCTCTCAGCCGTTCCTCATAAGGTCTGTTATCTATGATTTAGCAAACAGGCTTGGTTTACTGTTCAGAAAACACATTTTTAAATTTCTTCCTATTAAAAAATCTTCTCCTTTCATTAACTTAGTTCCTTCCTCGTCTCGATATCCACACCTATCATTACTTACAGACTTGCTTGAGTGCTCTGGGAAACCCTGGTCTCATATCAATGACCTCAGGGTTATGCAGACGTCTATCTGCAACCAATGACAACAATAACAGCAAGAGCTTAGCTCTCAGCCAGCGATGCCAACCTCTCTGTGCTCAGCTTTCAGGAACATTCTTTCTAGAAACTCTGGACAAGGGCCTGCATTCAACTGAGGACCTTGAAGCACGGTTTCGGTTTCACCATCATACATCAACACGTCAAACATTCTCCTCAAATTGCTATTTTGTACCATTTGACAGTTTCTTCGGAAAAAACCTGACTAAAATTGACCCAGTGGACAAACTAAATGCTCAAAAGAACTTCGGGCCCATTTTCTTCCAAATGTAAAGCTTACGATAAAAATTCTACTTCTGTTTTCAGTCTGCTCCTGATATGTGCGTATAACGTAAAGCAATAAAATGAATTCTGGTTAGACAGAAAAGTGTTTTAATCCACACAACAAAATCAAAGGGAAGAGGAGGGACTAGGAGGGAGATGAAGAAAGGGATTTGAAGTGCATCGGAAAGCCAGACCCAAAAGAGTCTTTTTTTTAAGTTACAGCAGTGATCACTCCCAACCTGGGATTTCTGAAAGCAGGAGCCAACAGGCTGAGCATCAGTCAGTGTTACTGCCTCTGGGCTTTATCAAAGTCAGACAATTTAGTACAGACAATATATGGTTTTGCTCAGGAAAAGCATGATTTTGGCTTTATTTAAACCAAACATGGTTACAAGAATTACCTGTGTACCTGCAGGACCAGGGACAAAGCGTTGTCAGTAATGCAGCTGAAATTGTGGTTTCTCCTCAAGGTGGTTCCACATGTTATTCCACTGAGCCTGGAAGAGAAAGACACATTCTTTCTGCTTTCTTCGGTAACATAGTTTGAAGAAAGCTTGCTTTGAGATCAGATGCATGAAACAAAGCTTTTAATGATTCTTTGTAGCAGTCAGTGCATGTGCTAACCATGACACTCTTGACACAGAATTAGGGAATAGTTAGGGTTGGAAGGGAGCTCAAAGCCTATCCAGTTCCATCCTTCTGCCATAGGCAGGGACACCTCCCACTGGATCAGAGTGATCAAAGCCCCATCCAACCTGGCCCTGAACCCCTCCAGGGATGGGGCAGCCACTATTGCTTGGGGCCTCCTCACTCTCACAGAACTTTTCTTCCTAAGATGTCACTTCCATCTCTCCTCTGACAGCTTAAAACCCTTCCCCCTCAAGCCATCCCTGCACACACTGATCCAGAGCCACTCCTCAGCTTTCCTGGAGCCCCTTTCAGTAACAGAGGCTGCTCTAAGGTCTCCCCACAGCCTTCTCCTCTCCAGGCTGAACAACCCCAACTCTCTCAGCTTGGCCTCATACAGAAAGTTCCCCAGCCCTCGGATCATCTCTGTGACCTCCTCTGGACTGGCTCCAACAGCTCCATGTCCTCCCTGTGCTGAGGATTCCAGAACTGGACACAAGGCTCCAAGTGGGTCTCACGGAGCAGAGCAGAGGGGTTAGAATCCTCTCCCCTCCCTACTGGCCCCTTGGCTATGGCTGCAGCCCAGGACATGGCTGATTGCTGGGCCGTGAGTGCCCACTATGGGCTCACACTAGGCTCCCCCTGACCCCACCGGGTCCCCCCGGGGGCCGCAGCACCGGGGACGTCGCTCTCGCGCCTCAGGAGGGGACCCGCGGCCGCTGACGTCACACCGCTGACGTCACCCTCCTCCTCCTCCTCCTCCTCCTCCTCCTCCCCGCCGCCAGGTGGCGCCGCGCGCGCGAGGCCGACGCCATGACCTCATCGCGCT
>JAUMJK010000224.1:0-33340 GCA_033558105.1 Coccyzus lansbergi
GGGAGTTGGGGGAGATTAGGGGCATTCGGAGGGTACTGGGGGGGTTGGGGCCCCTGTTCCTGCCCCACAAGTCCGAGTCCTGCCCCACACATCCCGTCCCTGCCCCCTAAGTGCCCAATCCTGCCCCCCAACCCCTAGTCCTGCCCCACTGACCCCTTTATCCCACCCCACACTCCCCAGTCCTGCCCCACACACTCCATCCCTGACCCCCCAAGTCCCCAGTCCTGCCCCACTGACCCCTTTATCCTGCCCCACACGCCCCAGTCCTGCCCCACATGCCGCATTCTCGCCCCCCAAGTCCCCATTCCTGCCCCACTGACCCCTTTATCCCACCCCACACGCTCCATCCCTGCCCCCTAAGTCCCCATCCCTGCCCCCCGAGTGCCTAATCCTGCCCCCCAGCTCTCAGTCCTGCCCCACTGACCCCTTTATCTTGCCCCCCCAAGTCCTAGTCCTGCTCCACTGACCCCTTTATCCTGCCCCACATGCCCCAGTCCTGCCCCCCAACTCCCAGTCCTGCCCCACACATCCTGTCCCTGCCCCCTAAGTGCCAAATCCTGCCCCCCAGCTCCAAATCCTGCCCCACTGACCCCTTTATCCTGCCCCCCAAGTCCCCATTCCTGACCCCAGCTCCGACTCCTGCCCCCTAAGTGCCGAATCCTGCCCCACTGACCCCTTTATCCTGCCCCCCAAGTCCCCATTCCTGCCCCACACGCCCCAGTCCTGCCCCACTGACACCCCATTCCTGCCCCCCAGCTCCCGTCCCTCCCCCCCAAGTACCCCAATCCTGCCCCACATGCCACATTCTTGCCCCCCAGGTCCCCATTCCTGCCCCATTGACACCCCAGTCCTGCCCCCCAAGTCCCCAATCCTGGCCCCAACCCCAAATCCTGCCCCACTGACCCCTTTATCCAGCCCCACACGCCCCATCCCTGCCCCACGCCCCATTCCTGCCCTCCAGCTGCCACTCCCGCCCCACTGACGCCCCATTCCTGCCCCACTGACGCCCCGTTCCTGCCCCACTGACGCCCTGCTCCCGCCCCCCAAGCTGTGGGGTGCCCCCCAGGCGGGATGGCAGGGCCGGAGCTGAGCCGCTCGGAGGTGTGTGGGATGCTGCGCCAGGAGCTCAGCCGCGACGGAGCCTTCCTCCAGGGGCACCCCCACCTCTTCATCATCTTCGGAGCCTCCGTGAGATGCTGGGGGGGGGCTATGGGGCGGCTTTGGGGGGGCTATGGGGCCATTTGAGATGGTTTCTGGGGGCTGTGGGGCAGGTTTGGGGTGCTGTGGGGAGACTTTGGAGGCGCTATGGGGCAGTTTTGGAGGTGCTGTGGGGCAGTTTGGGATGCTAGGGGGCGATTTGGGGGTGATGTTGGGGGGCTGTGGGGCAGTGGGGGGGCTCTGTGGGGCAATATGGGGGCTCTATGGGTCAATGTCTGTGTCTATGGGGCTCTATGGGGCAGGTTGGGGGTAGCTGTGGGGCAGTTTGGGGGGCTCTATGGGGCAGTTTGGGGGGCTCTATGGGGCAGGTTCGGGGCTCTATGGGGCAGTTGGGGGGCTCTATGGGGCAGTATGGGGGCTCTGTGGGGCAGTTGGGGAGGCTCTATGGGTCAATGTCTGTGTCTATGGGGCTCTATGGAGCAGGTTGGGGGTAGCTGTGGGGCAGTTTGGGGGGCTCTGTGGGGCAGTGGGGGGGTCTGTGGGGCTCTATGGGGCAGTTGGGGGGGCTCTGTGGGTCAATGTCTGTGTCTATGGGGCTCTATGGAGCAGGTTGAGGGTAGCTGTGGGGCAATATGGGGGCTCTGTGGGGCAATATGGGGGCTCTGTGGGGCAGGTTGGGGGCTCTATGGGTCAATGTCTGTGTCTATGGGGCTCTGTGGGGCAGTGGGGGGGCTCTGTGGGGCAGGTGGGGGGCTCTATGGGTCAATGTCTGTGTCTATGGGGCTCTATGGAGCAGGTTGGGGGTAGCTGTGGGGCAGGTGGGGGGCTCTATGGGGCAGTGGGGGGGCTCTGTGGGGCAGGTTGGGGGGCTCTATGGGTCAATGTCTGTGTCTATGGGGCTCTGTGGGGCAGGTTGGGGGCTCTATGGGGCAGTTGGGGGGGCTCTATGGGTCAATGTCTGTGTCTATGGGGCTCTATGGAGCAGGTTGGGGGTAGCTGTGGGGCAGGTTGGGGGCTCTATGGGGCAGTTTGGGGGCTCTATGGGGCAGTGGGGGGGACAGTCTGGGGGCTCTATGGGTCATTGCCTGTGTCTATGGGGCAGTAGGGGGGGCTCTATGGGGCAGTGGGGGGGGCTCTATGGGGTTCTATGGGGCAGCTGTCGGTCTCTGTGGCGCCGCAGGGGTTAACCACCCCCTCCCCCCCTCATTACCCAAGGCGGCTAATTACCCAACGCCGAGTGACTCAACAGGGGTGTTAATGGGGTTAATGAGGAAGTAGCCGGCGGGGGGGCGTGGTCACGTCAGGGGGCGTGGCCAAGGGGGGGCTCTGTTTACTCTCTATGAATGGGTAGGATCACGTGAGGGGGGCGTGGTCAACACCTCCGTAGCCTTTTTAACGCGCGGGGGGGGGGGTCACGCGAGGGGGCGTGGCCTAAGCCTTCATATTCCCCCAAGCAGGGGCGGGGCCAGCACTATATATAACCTTCTAAGGGGCGTGGTCAGAGCCTCTATAGCCAGCGAGAGGGGGCGTGGCCAGAGCTTCTATAGCCAGTGAGAGGGGGCGTGGCCAGAGCCTCTATAACCAGCCAGAGGGGGCGTGGCCAGAGCCCTTATAGCCAGCGAGGGGGCGTGGCCAATGCCTTCATATCCTCCCAAGCAGGGGTGGGGCCAGCACTATATATATATATATATATATATATATATATATATATATATATATATAACCTTCTAAGGGGCGTGGCCAGAGCCTCTATGGCCAGCGAGAGGGGGCGTGGCCAGAGCCCTTATAGCCAGCGAGAGGGGGCGTGGCCAGAGCCTTTATAGCCAGTGAGAGGGGGCGTGGCCAGAGCCCTTATAGCCAGCGAGGGGGCGTGGCCAGAGCCTTTATAGCCAGTGCGAGGGGGCGTGGCCAGAGCCCTTATAGCCAGCGAGGGGGCGTGGCCAATGCCTTCATATCCTCCCAAGCAGGGGTGGGGCCAGCACTATATATATATATATGTGTGTGTGTGTATATATATATATATATATAAAACCTTCTAGGGGGCGTGGCCAGAGCCGCTATAGCCAGTGAGAGGGGGCGTGGCCAGAGCCTCCATAGCCTTATACTGGGCTGGGGTCACCTGAGGAGTGTGTGTGGCCACTGTGGGTTTGGGGGGCGAAGGGGGCGTGGCCTGAGCGGCTGTGTTCCCACAGGGGGATCTGGCTCGGAAGAAGATCTACCCCACCATCTGGTAGGTGCGGCCACCACAGGGGCCACCGGGGCCACCGACAGAGGTCCCCGCGACCCCCGACATCCCCAAGGTCCTCAGGGTGCCCGAGGCCCCCGCGACCCTCGGGGCTCCCCGTGGCCGCTGAGGTCCCCAAGGCGATGCCCGTGTCCCCCAGGTGGCTCTTCCGGGACGGGCTCCTCCCCGATGTCACGCGCGTGGTCGGCTTCGCCCGCTCTGAGCTCTCGGTGGAGCTTCTGCGCCAGCGAACGATGCCACATCTCAAGGTGCAGCCCCAGCCAACCCTCCTGGGGACACCCCCAGCCCAAGGGGACGGCCCCACTGCCTCCATCCTCCAGCCCTCTCCTCCTCCTCCTCTTCCTCCTCCATCTCCTCTTCCTCCTCCATCTCTTCCATCTCCTTCTCTTCCATCTATCTCCTTCTCTTCCTCCTCCTTCTCTTCCACCTCCTTCTCTTCCACCTCCTTCTCTTCCACCTCCTTCTCTTCCACCTCCTTCTCTTCCACCTCCTTCTCTTCCACCTCCTTCTCTTCCACCTCCTTCTCTTCCACCTCCTTCTCTTCCACCTCCTTCTCTTCCACCTCCTTCTCTTCCACCTCCTTCTCTTCCACCTCCTTCTCTTCCACCTCCTTCTCTTCCATCTCCTTCTCTTCCATCTCCTTCTCTTCCATCTCCTTCTCTTCCATCTCCTTCTCTTCCATCTCCTTCTCTTCCATCTCCTTCTCTTCCATCTCCATCTCTTCCATCTCCATCTCTTCCATCTCCATCTCTTTCCTCCATCTCTTTCCTCCATCTCTTTCCTCCATCTCTTTCCTCCATCTCTTTCCTCCATCTCTTTCCTCCATCTCTTTCCTCCATCTCTTTCCTCCATCTCTTTCCTCCTTCTCTTTCCTCCTTCTCTTTCCTCCTTCTCTTTCCTCCTTCTCTTTCCTCCTTCTCTTTCCTCCTTCTCTTTCCTCCTTCTCTTTCTCCTCCTTCTCTTCCTCCTCCTTCTCTTCCTCCTCCTTCTCTTCCTCCTCCTTCTCTTCCTCCTCCTCCTCTTCCATCTCCTCCTCTTCCATCTCCTCCTCTTCCATCTCCTCCTCTTCCATCTCCTCCTCTTCCATCTCCTCCTCTTCCATCTCCTCCTCTTCCATCTCCTCCTCTTCCATCTCCTCCTCTTTCCTCCATCTCTTTCCTCCATCTCTTTCCTCCATCTCTTTCCTCCATCTCTTTCCTCCATCTCTTTCCTCCATCTCTTTCCTCCATCTCCTCCTCCTCCATCTCTCTCCTCCTCCATCTCTTCCTCCATCATCTCTTCCTCCATCATCTCTTCCTCCATCATCTCTTCCTCCATCATCTCTTCCTCCATCATCTCTTCCTCCATCATCTCTTCCATCTCTTCCATCATCTCCTCTTCCATCATCATCTCCTCTTCCATCATCATCTCCTCTTCCTCCATCTCCTCTTCCTCCATCTCCTCTTCCTCCATCTCCTCTTCCTCCATCTCCTCTTCCTCCATCTCCTCTTCCATCATCTCCTCTTCCATCATCTCCTCTTCCATCATCTCCTCTTCCATCATCTCCTCTTCCATCATCTCCTCTTCCATCATCTCCTCTTCCATCATCATCATCTCTTCCTCCTCCATCTCTTCCTCCATCATCTCCTTCCTCCATCATCTCTTCCACCTCCTCCTCCTCTTCTTGCATCATCATCTATCTCTTCCATCATCTCCTCTTTCATCATCATCATCTCTTTCATCATTATCATCTCTTCCTCTTCCATCATCATCTCTTCCATCATCATCATCTCTTCCTCCTCCTCTTTCATCATCATCACCCTCTTCCATCATCATCATCTCATCCATCATCATCTCTTCTTCCATCATCATCTCTTCTATCATCTCTTTCTCTTCCATCATCATCACCTCTTTCTCTTTCATCATCGTCATCATCTCTTCCTCTTCCATCATCTCTTCCATCATCATCTCTTCCATCTCTTCCATCATCTCTTCCATCTCTTCCATCATCTCTTCCTCTTCCATCATCTCCTCTTCCATCATCTCCTCTTCCATCATCTCCTCTTCCATCATCTCCTCTTCCATCATCATCATCACCTCTTCCATCATCATCATCACCTCTTCCATCATCATCATCACCTCTTCCATCATCATCACCTCTTCCATCATCATCACCTCTTCCATCATCATCATCGCCTCTTCCATCATCATCATGTCTTCTATCATCTCTTTCTCTTCCATCATCATCACCTCTTTCTCTTTCATCATCATCATCATCTCTTCCATCATCATCTCTTCCTCTTCCATCATCTCCTCTTCCATCATCATCTCTTCCATCATCATCATCATCTCTTCCTCTTCCATCATCATCTCTTCCATCATCATCATCTCTTCCACCTCTTCCACCTCTTCCACCTCTTCCACCTCTTCCACCTCTTCCACCTCTTCCATCTCTTCCATCATCTCTTCCACCTCTTCCATCCATCCATCCATCCTCCTCCATCCATCCTCCTCCATCTTCCCCATCTCCATCCTCGTCCCTCTCCCCCTGTTCGTTCTCCATGGTGTTGACGTCCTCCCTGTGGCCGTGTCCCCCCCCTCAGGCGTCCGCGGAGGACGAGGAGCGCCTGTCGTCCTTCTTCTCCCTTCAGAGCTTCGTCCGCGGTCAGTACGGGGAGGACGGGGCCTTCCGCGCCCTCGAGGAGCACCTGAGGGGCCTTCCCGGCGGCCAACGCGCCCATCGCCTCTTCTACCTGGCCCTGCCCCCCGGCCTCTACCAGCCGGTCACCCGCCTCGTCCGCACACACTGCATGGGCGGAGGGTACCTGACACCTCGGGGACGGCCACCGCGGCCTGGGGGGGCGGGGGGGGTCATGGGGGCATCCTGGGGGTCACTGGGGCATCTAGAGGGACATGGGGGCACCTAGGAGGTGTCCAGGAGGATGTCTAAAGGGTCTCGGGGGCATCTAGGGAGTCATGGGGGCATCTAGGGATTATCTAGGGGTCATCTAGGGGGTCATGGGGACTTCTAGGGGTCATCTAGGGGGTCATGGGAGCATCATGGGGGCATCTAGGGGTCATCTAGGGGGTAATGGGGGCATGAAGGGGTTGTCTAAGGGGGTCATGGGGGCATCTAGGGGGTCATGGGGGCATCTAGGGGGTCATGGGGGCATCTAGGCATTATCTAGGGGTCATCTAGGGGGTCATGGGGACATCTAGGGGTCATCTGGGGGGTCATGGGAGCATCTAGGGGGTTGTGGAGACATCCAGGGGACGTCCAGGAGGGCATCTAGGGGATCATGGGGGCACCTAGGGGGTCGTGGCAGCATCTAGAGGGACGTGGGGACGACATGGGGACATCCAGGGGACATCCAGGAGGGCGTCTAAAGGGTCATGGGGGCATCTAGGGGGTCACGGGGTCATCTAGGAGGTCATGGGGACATCAAGGGGGTGTCCAGGAGGGCATCTAGGGGGTCATTGGGGTGTCTAAGGGGTCACTGGGGCATCTAGAGGGACATGGGGACATCAAGGAGATGTCCAGGAGGATGTCTAAAGGGTCTCGGGGGCATCTAGGGGTCATCTGGGGGGTCATGGGGGCATCTAGGGATTATCTAGAGGTCATCTAGGGGGTCATGGGGGCATCTAGGGATTATCTAGGGGTCATCTAGGGGGTCATGGGGGCATCTAGGGGTCATCTGGGGGGTCATGGGAGCATCATGGGGATCATGGGGGCATCTAGGGGGTCGTGGGGGCATCAAGGGGATGTCCAGGAGGTTGTCTAGGGGTTCGTGGCAGCATCTAGGGGGTCATGGGGGCATCTAGAGGGACATGGGGGCATCAAGGGGATGTCCAGGAAGATGTCTAAAGGGTCCTGGGGTCATCTAGGGAGTCATGGGGACTTCTAGGGGTCATCTGGGGAGTCATGGGAGCATCATGGGGGCATCTAGGGGTCATCTAGGGGGTCACTGGGGCATCTAGAGAGACATGGGGGCATCTAGGAGATGTCCAGGAGGATGTCTAAAGGGTCTTGGGGGCATCTAGGGGTCATCTAGGGGGTCATGGGGGCATCTAGGGGGTCATGGGGGCATCTAGGGGACGTCCAGGAGGTCGTCTAGGGGTTCGTGGCAGCATCTAGGGGGTCATGGGGGCATCTAGAGGGACATGGGGGCATCTAGGAGATGTCCAGGAGGATGTCTAAAGGGTCTTGGGGTCATCTAGGGGGATCATGGGGACATCTAGGGGGTCATGGGGGCATCTAGGGGTCATCTAAGGGGTCATTGGGGCATCTAGAGGGACATGGGGGCATCTAGGAGGTGTCCAGGAGGATGTCTAAAGGGTCTCGGGGGCATCGAGGGGGTCGTGGGGACATCTAGAGGGACATGGGGACATCAAGGGGGTGTCCAGGAGGATGTTTAGGGGGTGACTGGGGCATCTAGAGAGACATGGGGGCATCAAGGAGGTGTCCAGGAGGATGTCTAAAGGGTCTCAGGGGCATCTAGGGGTCATCTAGGGGGTCATGGGGGCATCTAGGGGTCATCTGGGGGGTCATGGGAGCATCATGGGGGCATCTAGGGGTCATCTAGGGGGTCATTGGGGCATCTAGAGGGACATGGGGGCATCTAGGAGGTGTCCAGGAGGATGTCTAAAGGGTCTTGGGACATCAAGGGGGTCGTGGGGACATCTAGGGATTATCTAGGGGTCATCTAGGGGGTCATGGGGGCATCTAGGGGTCATCTAGGGGGTCATGGGGGCATCTAGGGATTATCTAGGGGTCATCTAGGGGGTCATGGGGACTTCTAGGGGTCACCTGGGGGGTCACGGGAGCATCATGGGGGTCATGGGGGCATCTAGGGGGTCGTGGGGGCATCAAGGGGACGTCCAGGAGGTCGTCTAGGGGTTCGTGGCAGCATCTAGGGGGTCATGGGGGCATCTAGAGGGACATGGGGACAGCAAGGGGGTGTCCAGGAGGATGTTTAGGGGGTCATGGGGGCATCTAGGGTGTCATGGGGACATCTAGGGGTCATCTAGGGGGTCATGGGGTCATCTAGGGGGTCGTGGGGGCATCAAGGAGGTGTCCAGGAGGACGTCTAAAGGGTCTCGGGGGCATCTAGGGGTCATCTAGGGGGTCATGGGGGCGTCAAAGGGGTCATGGGGGCATCTAGGGGGCATCTAGGGGTCATCTAGGGGGTCATGGGGGCATCTAGGAGATGTCCAGGAGGACGTCTAAAGGGTCTTGAGGGCATCGAGGGGTCATCTGGGGGCATCTAGGGATTATCTAGGGGTCATCTAGGGGGTCATGGGAGCATCATGGGGGCATCTAGGGGTCGTCTAGGGGGTCATGGGGGCATCAAGGGGCTCATGGGGACATCAAGGAGATGTCCAGGAGGATGTCTAAAGGGTCGTGGGGGCATCATGGTGGCATCTAGGAGGTCACCGGGACATCTCGAGGGTCATGGGGACATCAAGGGGGTGTCCAGGAGGACGTCTAGGGGCTGATCGGGGTGTCTAGGGGGTCATGGGGACATCGGGGGGACATGGGGGAACATCTAGGAGGATGTCCAGGAGGTCGTGGGGACGTCTAGAGGGACACAGGGACATCTAGGAGGGCTCTGAGGAGGCCGTGGGGACATCCTGGGGACACAGGAACATCTAGAGGGACATGGGGACATCTAGGAGGACGTGTAGGAGGACATGGGGACATCTAGGGGGGGTCATGGGGGCATCTAGGGGTCATCCAGGGGGTCTTGAGGACACCTAGGGGTCACCTAGGGGGTTATGGGGGCACCTGGAGAGACATAGGAACATCTAGGAGGTCACGGGGACATCAAGGGGACATTGGGGAGGACATGGGAGCAGAGAGGGGACGTCCAGGAACATCTAGGAGGACGTCTAGGAGGCCACGGGGACATCTGGGGAGGGGTCATGGGGACATTGGGAGGCCATGGGGACATCTAGGAGGTCACGGGGGCATCTAGGGGACGTCTAGAGAGACAGAGGAGCATCTAGGGGGGGACACGGAGGAGGATGTGAGGACGATGTGAGGACATCTGGGGGGTCAGGGGACATCAAGGGGACGTCTGGGGGGTCATGGGGGCATCAAGGGATCATCTGGGGGGTCATGGGGTCCATCTAGGGGGTCATGGGGGCATCTAGGGGACATCTGGGGGGTCATGGGGGCATCTAGGGGTCATCTGGGGGGTCATGGGGTCATCTAGAGGGACATGGGGACATCTAGGGGATGTCCAGGAGGACATCTTGGGGGTCATGGGGGCATCTGGGGGGTCATGGGGACATCTCGGGGTCATCTGGGGGGGTCATGGGGTCATCTAGGGGGTCATGGGGGCATCTAGGGGTCATCTGGGGGGTCATGGGGGCATCTAGGGATCATCTGGGGGGTCATGGGGTCATCTAGAGGGACATGGGGACATCTAGGGGATGTCCAGGAGGACATCTGGGGGGTCATGGGGGCATCTGGGGGGTCATGGGGACATCTCGGGGTCATCTGGGGGGGTCATGGGGTCCATCTAGGGGGACGTGGGGACCTCAAGGGGACGTGGGGGCATCTAAGGGGTCATGGGGTCACCTAGAGGGACATGGGGACATCTGGGAGGACTTTGAGGAGGCCGTGGGGACCTCCATTAAGGTCCAGGAGGCTGTGGGGACATGACGGGGACATCCCGGAGGACACAGGGACATGTAGGAGGGCTCTGAGGAGGCCGTGGGGCCATCCCCGGGTGGGGGACACGTCCAGGAGGCCGTCGATGCCCCAGGAGCCCTGGAGGAGCCTCATCCTCGGGGGGGGTTTCCTCGTGGCAGGTGGAACCGAATCATCGTGGAGAAGCCGTTCGGGAGGGACCTGGCCAGCTCGGACGCCCTCTCCAAGCACCTGGGGGAGCTCTTCCGCGAGGACCAGATCTACCGCATCGACCACTACCTGGGCAAGGAGATGGTGCAGAACCTCATGGTCCTCAGGTGGGACACCCTGCCCGACGCCTCCCGGCGACTGCCACACAGCAGCCTCCAGACAACAGCCTCCAGACCAACCTCTCTCCTCGTCCTCGTCCTCGTCCTCTTCCTCTTCCTCTTCCTCGTCCCTTTCTCTCCTTCTCCTTCTTCTCTCCTTCTCCTTCTCCTTTTCTCTTCTCCTTCTCTTCTTCCTCTTCTTCCTCCTCTTCTCCTCTTCTCCTCTTCCTCCTCCTCTTCTTCCTCCTTCTCCTCTTCTCTTTGTCTTCTCTTCTCTCCTTTTCTCCTTCTCCTTCTTCTCTCCTTCTCCTTTTCTCTTCTCCTTCTCCTCCTTCTCTTCTCCTTCTCTTCTCCTTCTCTTCTCCTTCTCTTCTCCTTCTCTTCTCCTTCTCTTCTTTCTCTTCTTCTCCTCCTCTTCTTCCTCCTCCTCCTCTTTGTCTTCATCTTCTCATCTTCATCTTCTCATCTTCATCTTCTCTTCTCTTCTCTTCTCTTCTCTTCTCTTCTCTTCTCTTCTCTTCTCTTCTCTTCTCTTCTCTTCTCTTCTCTTCTCTTCTCTTCTCTTCTCTTCTCTTCTCCTTCTCTTCTCCTTCTCTTCTCCTTCTCTTCTCCTTCTCTTCTCCTTCTCTTCTCCTTCTCTTCTCCTTCTCTTCTCCTTCTCTTCTCCTTCTCTTCTCCTTCTCTTCTCCTTCTCTTCTCCTTCTCTTCTCCTTCTCTTCTCCTTCTCTTCTCCTTCTCTTCTCCTTCTCTTCTCCTTCTCTTCTCTTCTCTTCTCCTTCTCTTCCTTTTCTCTTCTCTTCCTTTTCTCTTCTCTTCCTTTTCTCTTCTCTTCCTTTTCTCTTCTCTTCCTTTTCTCTTCTCTTCTTTCATCTTCTCTTCTTTCATCTTCTCTTCTTTCATCTTCTCTTCTTTCATCTTCTCTTCTTTCATCTTCTCTTCCTTTTCTCTTCTCTTCTTTCATCTCTCCATCTTCTCTTCTCTTCATTTTCATCTTCTCTTCTCTTCTCTTCACCTTCTCTTCATCTTCTCTTCTCTTCTCTTCACCTTCTCTTCATCTTCTCTTCTCTTCATCTTCTCTTCTCTTCATCTTCTCTTTCTCTTCATCTTCTTCATCTTCTTCATCTTCTCCTTCTCTTCTCCTTCTCTTCTTCTCCTTCTCTTCTCCTTCTCCTTCTCTTCTCCTTCTCTTCTCCTTCTCCTTCCCCTTCCCCTTCCCCTTCTCCTCCTTCCTCTTCTCCTTCCCCTTCTCCTTCTCCTCCTTCCTCTTCTCCTTCCTCTTCTCCTTCCTCTTCTCCTTCCTCTTCTCCTTCCTCTTCTCCTTCCCCTTCTCCTTCCCCTTCCCCTTCCCCTTCCCCTTCTCCTCCTTCCCCTTCTCCTTCCCCTTCCCCTTCCCCTTCCCCTTCCCCTTCTCCTCCTTCCCCTTCTCCTTCCCCTTCTCCTTCCCCTTCCCCTTCTCCTTCTCCTTCTCCCCCTTCCCCTTCCCCTTCCCCTTCCCCTTCTCCTTCTCCTCCTTCCCCTTCTCCTTCTCTCTCTTCTCCTTCCTCTTCTCCTTCTCTTCCCCTTCCCCTTCCCCTTCCCCTTCTCCTTCCCCTTCTCTTCCTCTCTTCATCGTCTCCTCCTCTTCTTCCTCTCTGGTCGTCCCTGCTCAGGTTTGGGAACCGCATCTTCGGTCCCATCTGGAACCGCGACAACGTGGCCTGTGTGGTGCTCACCTTCAAGGAGCCCTTTGGCACCGAAGGCCGTGGCGGCTACTTCGACGACTTCGGCATCATCAGGTGAGGAGGAGCCTCCACAACTCCCTCCCCGAGGAGCTGCGGGAGGAGGTTTTGAGGAACCCACCGTGATGTCCTCTCGCGCAGGGACGTGATGCAGAACCACCTCCTGCAGATGCTGTGCCTGGTGGCCATGGAGAAACCGGCCTCCACCCACCCGGACGATGTCCGCGATGAGAAGGTCGGCAGGGGAGAGGCCCACGGACTGGGGGGGGGAGGGGGGGGAGGCACAGAGGGGGTGAGGAACACAAAAAATGAGGGACGAGACACCAAGAGGGATGAGGAACCTGAGAAGTGAGGGTGGAGACACCAACACTGGGATGAGGAACCTGAGAAATGAGGTTGGAGACACCAAACTGGGATGAGGAACCTGAGAAATGAGGTTGGAGACACCAAGAAGGATGAGGAAGTCAAGAAGTGAGGGAGGAGGCACCAAGAGGGATGAGGAACCTGAGAAATGAGGTTGGAGGCACCAAAACTGGGATGAGGAGGCTGAGAAGTGAGGGAGGAGACACCAGAACTGGGATGAGGAAGCCAAGAAGTGAAGGTGGAGGCACCAAGAGGGATGAGGAACCTGAGAACTGAGGGAGGAGACACCAAGAATGGGATGAGGAACCTGAGAAATTAGGTTGGAGACACCAAGAGGGATGAGGAACCTAAGAACTGAGGTTGGAGACACCAGAACTGGGATGAGGAAGCTGAAAAGTGAGGGAGGAGACACCAGAACTAGGATGAGGAAACCAAGAAATGGGGATGGAGACACCAAGAGGGATGACGAAGCCAAGAAGTGAGGTTGGAGGCACCAAAACTGAGATGAGGAACCTGAGAGCTGAGGGAGGAGACACCAAACTGGGATGAGGAACCTGAGAACTGAGGTTGGAGACACCAAGAATGGGATGAGGAAGCCGAGAAGTGAGGGTGGAGACACCAGAACTGGGATGAGGAAGCCAAGAAGTGAAGGTGGAGGCACCAAGAGGGATGAGGAAGCCAAGAAGTGAGGTTGGAAACGTCAGGAATGGGATGAGGAAGCCAAGAAGTGAGGGAGGAGACTCCAAAACTGGGATGAGGAACCCAAAAAAATGGGGGAGGAGACACCAAGAGGGATGAGGAACCTGAGAGCTGAGGGAGGAGACACCAAACTGGGATGAGGAAGCTGAGAAGTGAGGGAGGAGACACCAAGAATGGGATAAGGAGCCTGAGAAATGGGGATGGAGACACCAGAACTAGGATGAGGAAGCCAAGAAATGGGGTTGGAGGCACCAAGAGGGATGAGGAAGCCAAGAAGTGAGGGAGGAGACTCCAAAACTGGGATGAGGAAACCAAAAAATGGGGGAGGAGACACCAAGAATAGGATGAGGAACCTGAGAAATGAGGTTGGAGACACCAAGAGGGATGAGGAAGCCAAGAAGTGAGGTTGGAGGCACCAAAACTGAGATGAGGAACCTGAAAAGTGAGGGAGGAGACACCAAGAATGAGATGAGGAACCTGAGAAATGGGGATGGAGACACCAAGAGGGATGAGGAGGCTGAGAAGTGAGGTTGGAGGCACCAAAACTAGGATGAGGAACCTGAGAGCTGAGGGAGGAGACACCAAGAATGGGATAAGGAGCCTGAGAAATGAGGATGGAGACGCCAGAACTAGGATGAAGAAGCCAAGAAATGGGGTTGGAGACACCAAAACTGGGATGAGGAAGCCAAGAAATGGGGTTGGAGGCACCAGAACTGGGATAGGGAACCATAGAACTGAGGGAGGAGACACCAAACTGGGATGAGGAACCTGAGAAGTGAGGTTGGAGGCACCAGAACTGGGCTGAGGAAGCCAAATTCTCCATCCCTGGTCCTGCTCCCTCCAGGTGAAGGTCCTGAAGTGCATCCGCCCTGTGGAGCCGCAGGACGTGGTCCTGGGCCAGTACGTGGGGGACCCCCAGGGCCCTCCCGAGGCCCAGAAGGGCTACCTGGACGACCCCACGGTGCCACCGGGATCCACCACGGCCACCTTCGCCGCCGCCGTCCTGCGCGTGGACAACGAGAGGTGGGACGGTGAGTGGGGGGGGGGGGGGGACACACCAAAAATGGGATGAGGAACCCGAAAAATGGGGGAGGAGATGTCAAAAATGGAGGTGGAGACGCCAAAAATGGAGGAGGAGACACCAAGAATGGGATGAGGTGATGAAGATGATGGGGATGGAGGTGATTAAAGTGGTAGAGATGGTGATGGAGGTGATGGAAGTGATGGAGGTGATGGAAGTGAATGGAGATGATTGAAGTGAATGGAGATGATGGAAGTGAATGGAGGTGATTGAAGTGAATGGAGGTGATGATGGAAGTGAATGGAGATGATGATGGAAGTGAATGGAGATGATGGAAGTGAATGGAGATGATTGAAGTGATGGAAATGATTGAAGTGAATGGAGATGATTGAAGTGAATGGAAGTGATGGAAGTGAATGGAGATGATTGAAGTGGATGGAGGTGATTGAAGTGAATGGAGATGATTGAAGTGAATGGAGATGATGATGGAAGTGAATGGAGATGATGATGGAAGTGAATGGAGGTGATTGAAGTGAATGGAGGTGATTGAAGTGAATGGAGGTGATTGAAGTGATGGAGGTGATTGAAGTGATGGAGGTGATTGAAGTGAATGGAGATGATGGAAGTGATGGAGGTGATTGAAGTGAATGGAGGTGATTGAAGTGAATGGAGGTGATTGAAGTGGATGGAGGTGATTGAAGTGATGGAGGTGATTGAAGTGAATGGAGATGATGATGGAAGTGAATGGAGATGATTGAAGTGAATGGAGATGATGATTGAAGTGAATGGAGATGATTGAAGTGAATGGAGATGATTGAAGTGAATGGAGATGATGATGGAAGTGGATGGAGATGATGGAAGTGATGGAGGTGATGGAAGTGAATGGAGGTGATGGAAGTGAATGGAGGTGATTGAAGTGAATGGAGATGATTGAAGTGAATGGAGATGATTGAAGTGAATGGAGGTGATGGAAGTGAATGGAGGTGATGGAAGTGAATGGAGGTGGAGATGAAGATTATGAGGCTGGAGATGCTGGAGATGATGAAAGTGATGGAGATGAAGATGATGGAGAGGATGAAGGTGATAGGAGGATGATGAAGGCAATGAAGGTGATGAAGGAGATGATGGAGGTGAAGGTGATGATGATGAGAAGATGACGGAGGTGATGAAGGGGATGGAGACGATGAAGGCAGTGGAGGTGATGGAGGTGATGAGATGACGAAGATGAAGGTGATGATGAAGATGATAAGATGATGAAGACGATCATGAAGACAAGGAGGATGATGAAGGTGATGGAGATGAAGACAATGAAGGGGATGAAGACGATGGAGACAACGAAGGTTATAAAGATGATGAAGTTGATGAAGATGATGATGAAGATGATGATGAAGATGATGATAAGATGATGATAAGATGATGATAAGATGATGATGAAGATGATGAAGTTGATGATGAAGTTGATGATGAAGTTGATGATGAAGTTGATGATGAAGGTGATGATGAAGATGATGATGAAGTTGATGATGAAGTTGATGATGAAGGTGATGATGAAGATGATGATGATGAAGGTGATGATGAAGGTGATGATGAAGGTGATGAAGATGATGATAAGATGATGATGAAGATGATGATGAAGATGATGATGAAGGTGATGATAAGATGATGATGAAGGTGAAGATGATGATGATGAAGATGATGATGAAGATGATGATGATGAAGATGATGACGATGAAGGTAACAAAGGTGAAGAGGCCGATGGAGACCGTGGAGGTGATGACGATGGTGAAGGTGATGGAGATGATGAAGATGATGATGATGATAGTGACGAAGACAACGAAGGGAACGGAAACGATGACGATGAAGATGAAGACGATGCCATCAGTGCCCTCGACGGCAACGGGAACCACAGTAACGAGGCCAACGACGCTAACGAGGGCGACTTCGGTGACATCAGTGATGCTGCTGCTGCTGCTGGAGGTCGTTTCGGGGCCGTTAACGACCCTAACGATGCTGTTGATGAGCACAGTGACCATGAGGATGAGGAAGGTTGTGAGTCCCATGAGGTTAACGATGCTGAAGGTGGTTTTAATGATGATGGTGAAGGTTTTGATGATGATGATGAAGGTTCTGATGATGAGGATGATGGTTTTGATGATGATGTTGAAGGTTTTGATGATGATGATGAAGGTTTTGATGATGAGGATGAGGCTAACGATGATGAGGATGAGGCTGGAGGTCGTTTCGGGGCCGTTAACGACCCTAACGATGCTGTTGATGAGCACAGTGACCATGAGGATGAGGAAGGTTGTGAGTCCCATGAGGATAACTTTGCTGAAGGTGGTTTTAATGATGATGATGAAGGTTTTGATGATGAAGATGATGGTTCTGATGATGATGACGAAGGTTCTGATGATGAGGATGAGGCTAACGATGATGAGGATGAGGCTGGAGGTCGTTTCGGGGCCATTAATCACACTAACGATGCTGTTGATGAGCACAATGACCATGAGGATGAGGAAGGTTGTGGGTCCCATGATGATAACTTTGCTGAAGGTGGTTCTGATGCTGATGATGAAGGTTTTGATGATGATGAGATGATGCTAATGATGACAATGATGCTACTGGAGGTCGTTTCGGGGCCGTTAACGACCCTAACGATGCTGTTGATGAGCACAGTGACCATGAGGATGAGGAAGGTTCTGGGTCCCATAAGGATAATGATGCTGAAGGTGGTTTTGATGCTGATGATGAAGGTTTTTATGATGATGATGAAGGTTCTGATGATGAAGATGATGGTTCTGATGATGATGATGAAGGTTCTGATGATGAGGATGAAGGTTCTGATGATGAGGATGAGGCTAATGATGACAATGATGCTACTGGAGGTCGTTTCGGGGCCGTTAACGACCCTAACGATGCTGTTGATGAGCACAATGACCATGAGGATGAGGAAGGTTGTGAGTCCCATGAGGATAACGATGCTGAAGGTGGTTTTGATGATGATGATGAAGGTTTTTATGATGATGACGAAGGTTCTGATGATGAGATGATGCTAACGATGATGATGATGATGCTGGAGGTCGTTTCGGGGCCATTAACGACCCTAACGATGCTGTTGATGAGCACAGTGACCATGAGGATGAGGAAGGTTCTGGGTCCTATGATGATAACTTTGCTGAAGGTGGTTCTGATGCTGATGATGAAGGTTCTGATGATGATGATGATGGTTCTGATGATGAGGATGATGGTTTTAATGATGATGATGAAGGTTATGATGATGATGATGATGGTTCTGATAATGATGTTGAAGGTTTTGATGATGAGGATGAAGGTTCTGATCATGAGATGATGCTAATGATGACAATGATGCTGCTGGAGGTCGTTTCGGGGCCGTTAACGACACTAACGATGCTGTTGATGAGCACAGTGACCATGAGGATGATGAAGGTTGTGAGTCCCATGAGGGTAATGATGCTGAAGGTGGTTCTGATGCTGATGATGAAGGTTCTGATGATGAGATGATGCTAATGATGATGATGATGCTACCGGAGGTCGTTTCGGGGCCATTAATGACCCTAACGATGCTGTTGATGAGCACAGTGACCATGAGGATGAGGAAGGTTGTGGGTCCCATGATGATAACTTTGCTGAAGGTGGTTCTGATGCTGATGCTGAAGGTTCTGATGATGAAGATGAAGGTTCTGATGATGATGATGAAGGTTCTGATGATGAGGATGATGGTTCTGATGATGATGATGAAGGTTTTGATGATGATGACGAAGGTTCTGATGATGAGGATGAGGCTAATGATGCCAATGATGCTACTGGAGGTCGTTTCGGAGCCGTTAACGACCCTAACGATGCTGTTGATGAGCACAATGACCATGAGGATGAGGAAGGTTCTGGGTCCTATGATGATAACTTTGCTGAAGGTGGTTCTGATGCTGATGATGAAGGTTCTGATGATGATGACGAAGGTTCTGATGATGATGACGAAGGTTCTGATGATGAGATGATGCTAATGATGACGATGATGCTACTGGAGGTCGTTTCGGGGCCATTAACGACCCTAACGATGCTGTTGATGAGCACAGTGACCATGAGGATGAGGAAGGTTCTGGGTCCTATGATGATAACTTTGCTGAAGGTGGTTCTGATGCTGATGATGAAGGTTCTGATGATGATGATGATGGTTCTGATGATGAGGATGATGGTTTTAATGATGATGATGAAGGTTATGATGATGATGATGATGGTTCTGATAATGATGTTGAAGGTTTTGATGATGAGGATGAAGGTTCTGATCATGAGATGATGCTAATGATGACAATGATGCTGCTGGAGGTCGTTTCGGGGCCGTTAACGACACTAACGATGCTGTTGATGAGCACAGTGACCATGAGGATGATGAAGGTTGTGAGTCCCATGAGGGTAATGATGCTGAAGGTGGTTCTGATGCTGATGATGAAGGTTCTGATGATGAGATGATGCTAATGATGATGATGATGCTACCGGAGGTCGTTTCGGGGCCATTAATGACCCTAACGATGCTGTTGATGAGCACAGTGACCATGAGGATGAGGAAGGTTGTGGGTCCCATGATGATAACTTTGCTGAAGGTGGTTCTGATGCTGATGCTGAAGGTTCTGATGATGAAGATGAAGGTTCTGATGATGATGATGAAGGTTCTGATGATGAGGATGATGGTTCTGATGATGATGATGAAGGTTTTGATGATGATGACGAAGGTTCTGATGATGAGGATGAGGCTAATGATGCCAATGATGCTACTGGAGGTCGTTTCGGAGCCGTTAACGACCCTAACGATGCTGTTGATGAGCACAATGACCATGAGGATGAGGAAGGTTCTGGGTCCTATGATGATAACTTTGCTGAAGGTGGTTCTGATGCTGATGATGAAGGTTCTGATGATGATGACGAAGGTTCTGATGATGATGACGAAGGTTCTGATGATGAGATGATGCTAATGATGACGATGATGCTACTGGAGGTCGTTTCGGGGCCGTTAACGACACTAACGATGCTGTTGATGAGCACAGTGACCATGAGGATGAGGAGGGTTGTGAGTCCTATGATGATAACTTTGCTGAAGGTGGTTCTGATGCTGATGATGAAGGTTTTGATGATGAGAATGATGGTTCTGATGCTGATGATGAAGGTTCTGATGCTGATGATGATGGTTTCGATGATGACGATGAAGGTTATGATGATGATGATGATGGTTCTGATGATGAGATGATGCTAATGATGATGATGATGCTGCTGGAGGTCGTTTCGGGGCCGTTAACGACCCTAACGATGCTGTTGATGAGCACAGTGACCATGAGGATGAGGAAGGTTGTGGGTCCTATGATGATAACTTTGCTGAAGGTGGTTTTAATGATGATGATGAAGGTTCTGATGATGAAGATGATGGTTCTGATGATAATGATGAAGGTTCTGATGATGAGGATGAGGCTAACGATGATGAGGATGAGGCTAGAGGTCGTTTCGGGGCCATTAACGACCCTAACGATGCTGTTGATGAGCACAATGACCATGAGGATGAGGAAGGTTGTGGGTCCCATGAGGATAACTTTGCTGAAGGTGGTTCTGATGCTGATGATGAAGGTTCTGATGATGATGATGAAGGTTATGATGATGATGATGATGGTTCTGATGATGATGATGAGGCTAACGATGATGAGGATGATGCTGGAGGTCATTTTGGGGCCGTTAATGACCCTAACGATGCTGTTGATGAGCACAATGACCATGAGGATGAGGAAGGTTCTGGGTCCTATGATGATAACTTTGCTGAAGGTGGTTCTGATGATGATGCTGAAGGTTCTGATGATGAAGATGATGGTTTTAATGATGATGACGAAGGTTCTGATGATGATGATGATGGTTCTGATGATGATGTTGAAGGTTTTGATGATGATGACGAAGGTTCTGATGATGAGATGATGCTAATGATGACGATGATGCTACTGGAGGTCGTTTCGGGGCCATTAACGACCCTAACGATGCTGTTGATGAGCACAATGACCATGAGGATGAGGAAGGTTGTGAGTCCTATGATGATAACTTTGCTGAAGGTGGTTTTAATGATGATGATGAAGGTTCTGATGATGATGATGAAGGTTCTGATGATGAGATGATGCTAACGATGACGATGATGCTACTGGAGGTCGTTTCGGGGCCGTTAACGACCCTAACGATGCTGTTGATGAGCACAATGACCATGAGGATGAGGAAGGTTCTGGGTCCTATGAGGATAACTTTGCTGAAGGTGGTTTTAATGATGATGATGAAGGTTCTGATGATGATGCTAATGATGACAATGATGCTACTGGAGGTTGTTTTGGGGCTGTTAACGACCCTAACGATGCTGTTGATGAGCACAATGACCATGAGGATGAGGAGGGTTGTGGGTCCCATAAGGATAATGATGCTGAAGGTGGTTTTGATGCTGATGCTGAAGGTTCTGCTGCTGGTTCTGCTGGTCCTGATGACACTAACGAAGGTACCGATTCCCCCCCCAAGGCGTCCCCTTCGTCCTGCGCTGCGGGAAGGCCCTTAACGAGCGGAAGGCGGAGGTTCGGCTGCAGTTCCGGGAGGTTCCGGGCGACATCTTCGGGCGTCAGTGCAAGAGGAACGAGCTGGTGGTTCGGGTGCAGCCGGACGAGGCCGTTTACACCAAACTCATGACCAAGAAGCCCGGGATGTTCTTCAACCCCGAGGAGTCCGAGCTCGACCTCACCTACGGCAACCGCTACAAGGTCGGGGGGGAAAGGGACCCCGAAAAGGGGGAGGAGCCTCCGAAAAGGGGGGAGGAGGCTCCGAAAAGAGGGGAGGAGACACCAAAAAGGGGGGAGTGGCCTCCAAAAAGGGGGGAGGAGCCTCCAAAAAGGGGACAAGGAACCCAAAAAGTGAGGCTGGAGGCACCGAAAATGGGGAAAAGGAACCAAAAAAGTGAGGGAGGAGGATTCAAAACTGAGGAAAAGGGCAAAAAAGTGAGGAAAGGACCCAAAAAGTGAGGTTGGAGACACCAAAAATGGGGAAAAGGAGCCAAAAAGTGAGGGAGAAGAGACTGAAAATGAGGAAAAGGACAAAAAAAGTGAGGCTGGAGACACCAAAAATGGGGAAAAGGAGCCAAAAAATGAAGTTGGAGACACCAAAATTGGGGAAAGGAGTCGAAAAGTGAGGGAGAAGACGCTAAAAATGTGGAAAAAACCGAAAAAAGTGAGGCTGGAGACACCGAAAATGGGGAAAGGAGCCAAAAACTGAGGTTGGAGACACCAAAAATGGGGAAAGGAGTCGAAAAGTGAGGGAGGAGGCGGCAAAGATGAGGGAAAGAGCCCAAAAGTGAGGAAAGGAGCAAAAAAGTGAGGGAGGAGAGACTGAAAATGAGGAAAAGGACAAAAAAAGTGAGGCTGGAGACACCAAAAATGGGGTGAGGAGCCCAAAAAGTGACTGTGGAGACACCAAGACTGAGGAAAGGAACCAAAAAGTGAGGGAGGAGACACCAAAAATGGGGAAAGGAACCAAAAAAGTGAGGGAGGAGGCAGCAAAACTGAGGGAAAGAGCCCAAAAGTGAGGAAAGGAGCCAAAAAGTTAGGCTGGAGACACCAAAAATGGGAAAAAGGAGCCAAAAAGTGAGGGAGAAGAGACTAAAAATGAGGAAAAGGACAAAAAAAGTGAGGCTGGAGACACCAAAAATGGGGAAAGGAGTCGAAAACTGAGGGAGGAGACACTGAAAATGAGGAAAAGAACCAAAAAACTGAGGGAGGAGGCAGCAAAACTGAGGGAAAGAGGCCAAAAATGGGGAAAGGAGCAAAAAAGTGAGGGAGAAGAGACTAAAAATGAGGAAAAGGACAAAAAAGTGAGGCTGGAGACACCGAAAATGAGGAAAGGAACCAAAAAGTGAGGCTGGAGACACCAAAAATGGGAAAAGGAGCCTAAAACTGAGGGAGAAGACACTGAAAATGGGGAAAAGAACCAAAAAAGTGAGGGAGGAGGCAGCAAAACTGAGGGAAAGAGCTCAAAAATGAGGAAAGGAGCAAAAAAGTGAGGGAGGAGACACCAAAACTGGGGAAAGGAGCCAAAAAGTGAGGGAGAAGAGACTGAAAATGAGGAAAAGGACAAAAAAAGTGAGGCTGGAGACACCAAAAATGGGGAAAGGAGTCGAAAACTGAGGGAGGAGACACTGAAAATGAGGAAAAGAACCAAAAAACTGAGGGAGGAGGCAGCAAAACTGAGGGAAAGAGCCCAAAAATGGGGAAAGGAGCAAAAAAGTGAGGGAGAAGAGACTAAAAATGAGGAAAAGAACAAAAAAAGTGAGGCTGGAGACACTGAAAATGGGGAAAAGGAACCAAAAACTGAGGTTGGAGACACCAAGAATGGGGAAAGGAACCAAAAAAGTGAGGAAAGGAGCTAAGGAATGAGGGTTGAGACCCTGAAAAGTGAGGGAGGAGACCCCAAAAATGGGGAAAGGAGCCAAAAATATGAGGTTGGAGACCCCAAAAGTGAGGAAAGGAGCAAAAACCTGAGGGTGATGACCCCGAGAGTGAGGGTGGAGACCCCAAAACTGGGGCTGGAGGCCCCAACATTGAGGGTGGAGGCCCCAAAATGGAGAAAGAACCCTAACCCCTGAGGGTGGAGACCCCAAAACTGAGGAAAGGAATCAAAACCCTGAGGGTGTTGACCCCAAAACTGGGGCTGGAGACCCCAAAACGGAGAGAGAACCCGAACCCCTGAGGGTGTTGACCCCAAGACTGAGGATGGAGACCCCAAAAGTGAGGAAAGGACCCAAAAATCTGAGGCCGGAGACCCCAAGACTGAGGGTAGAGACCCCAAAACTGGGGCTGGAGACCCCAAGACTGAGGAAAGGAACCAACGCTGAGGGTGGAGACCCCAAAACGGAGAGAGAACCCAAACCCCTGAGGGTGTTGACCCCAAAACTGAGGGTGTTGACCCCAAGACTGAGGGCAGAGACCCCAAAAATGGGGCTGGAGACCCCAAGACTGAGGCTGGAGACCCCAAAATGGAGAAAGAACCCAAAACCCTGAGGGTGGAGACCCCAAAACTGAGGCTGGAGACCCTGAAACTGAGGAAAGGAACCAACACTGAGGGTGGAGACCCTGAAAACGGGAGTGTTGACCCCAAACCTGAGGGTGGAGACCCCAAAATGGAGAAAAGGAACCCAAAGCCCTGAGGGTGGAGACCCCAAGACTGAGGGTGAGGAGACTCAAAACTGAGGGAAGAACCCAAAAATCTGAGGCTGGAGACCCCAAAAATGGGGATGGAGACCCCAACATTGAGGCTGGAGGCCCCAAAAATGGAGAAAGAACCCAAATCCCTGAGGGTGGAGACCCCAAGACTGAGGAAAGGAACCAAGACTGAGGCTGGAGACCCCAAAATGGAGAAAGAACCCAAAGCCCTGAGGGTGTTGACCCCAAGACTGAGGGCGGAGACCCCAAAACTGGGGCTGGAGACCCCAAGACTGAGGCTGGAGACTCCAGAAATGGGGCTGGAGACCCCAAGACTGAGGAAAGGAACCAACGCTGAGGGTGGAGACCCCAAAATGGAGAGAGAACCCGAACCCCTGAGGGTGTTGACCCCAAAACTGAGGCTGGAGACCCCAAAAATAGGGCTGGAGGCCCCAAAACTGAGGGTGGAGACCCCAAAACTGGGGAAAGAACCCAAAGCCCTGAGGGTGTTGATCCCAAGACTGAGGGTGGAGACCCCAAAACTGGGGCTGGAGGCCCCAACATTGAGGCTGGAGGCCCCAAAATGGAGAAAGAACCCAAAATCCTGAGGGTGGAGACCCCAAGACTGAGGATGGAGACCCCAAAACTGAGGAAAGGAACCAAGACTGAGGGTGGAGACCCCAAAATGGAGAGAGAACCCGAACCCCTGAGGGTGTTGACCCCAAGACTGAGGGTGGAGACCCCAAAACTGGGGCTGGAGACCCCAAGACTGAGGGTGGAGACTCCAGAAATGGGGCTGGAGACCCCCAAAAGTGAGGAAAGGAACCAACGCTGAGGGTGGAGACCCCAAAATGGAGAGAGAACCCGAACCCCTGAGGGTGTTGACCCCAAGACTGAGGGTGGAGACCCCAAAACTGGAGAAAGAACTGAAAACCCTGAGGGTGGAGACCCCAAAACTGAGGTCGGAGACCCTGAAACTGAGAGGGGAGACTCCAGCAATAGGGATGGAGACCCCAAAACTGAGGGAAGGACCCAAAAATCTGAGGATGTTGACCCAAAGACTGAGGATGGAGACTCCAGAAATGGGGCTGGAGACCCCAAAAGTGAGGAAAGGAACCAACACTGAGGGTGGAGACCCCAAAACGGAGAGAGAACCCGAACCCCTGAGGGTGTTGACCCCAAGACTGAGGATGGAGACCCCAAAAGTGAGGAAAGGACCCAAAAATCTGAGGCCGGAGACCCCAAGACTGAGGGTAGAGACCCCAAAACTGGGGCTGGAGACCCCAAAAATGGGGAAAGAACCCAAAATCCTGAGGGTGTTGACCCCAAAACTGAGGGTGGAGACCCCAAAACTGGGGCTGGAGACCCCAAGACTGAGGAAAGGAACCAACGCTGAGGGTGGAGACCCCAAAACGGAGAGAGAACCCAAACCCCTGAGGGTGTTGACCCCAAGACTGAGGGTGGAGACCCCAAAACTGGAGAAAGAACTGAAAACCCTGAGGGTGGAGACCCCAAAACTGAGGCCGGAGACCCCAAAAGTGAGGAAAGGACCCAAAAATCTGAGGCTGGAGACCCCAAAACTGGGGAAAGAACCCAAAAATCTGAGGGTGAAGACCCCAAGACTGAGGCCGGAGACCCTGAAACTGAGAGGGGAGACTCCAGCAATAGGGATGGAGACCCCAAAACTGAGGGCGGAGACCCCAAAAATGGGGAAAGAACCCAAAATCCTGAGGGTGTTGACCCCAAGACTGAGGGTAGAGACCCCAAAACTGGGGCTGGAGACCCCAAGACTGAGGCTGGAGACCCCAAAATGGAGAAAGAACCCAAATCCCTGAGGGTGTTGACCCCAAAACTGAGGCTGGAGACCCCAAGACTGAGCCTGTTGACCCCAAAAAAAATGCATGAAGACCCCAAACCCCCTGAGGGTGTTTCCCCCTAATCTCTGAGCTTGCTGCCCCCCCCATCCCCCCTCCCCCACGTACAGGGGGGTCCCCCGAACCCTGAGCCCCCCCCCCTGAGCCCCCGGGACCCCCCGAAGCCCTGGGGACCCCCCCAAAAACCTCAGGTTATCTCCCCGTTTTGGGCAGGACGTGAAGCTGCCGGACGCCTACGAGCGCCTCATCCTCGACGTCTTCTGCGGGAACCAGATGCACTTTGTGCGCAGGTTGGGGGGAGATTTTATTAAAAAAAAAAGGGGGTTTTGGGGGGTTCAGGAGGAGATTGGGGGTTCAGGGAGGGGATTTGGGGGTTCAGGGAGGGGATTTGGGGGTTCAAAGGGGGGATTTGGGGGTTGAAAAGGGGATTTGGGGGCTTCAGGGAGGGGATTTGGGGGTTTAGGAGGGAGGTTTGGGGGTTCAAAAGGGACTTGGGTTCAAGGAGGAGGTTTGGGGGTTCAAAAGGGACTTGGGGGGTTCAAGGAGGAGGTTTTGGGGGATTTGGGGTTCGAAGGAGGCTTTGGGGGGTCCAAGGAGGAGGTTTTGGGGCTCGTGGGGTGGATTTGGGGGGTTTCGAGGGGGGATCTTGGGGTTCAAAGGAGGATTTGGGGGGATTCAAGAGGGAGATTTGGGGGTTAAGAGGGAGATTTGGGGCTCAAAAGGGGGAATTTGGGGCTCAAGGAGGGGTTTGGGGGGTTCAATGAGGGAGATTTGGGGCTCAAAAGGGGGGATTTGGGGCTCAAGGAGGGGTTTGGGGGCTCAAAGGAGGACTTGGGAGTTCGAGAAGGAGAATTTTTTTTTGGGGGTTGAGAGGATTCTCTGAGCTCAAAGGGAGATTTGGGGGGTTCGAGGAGGAGGTTTTGGGGCTCAAGGAGGGACCTTGGAGCTCAATGAGGGGATTTGGGGGGGTTCAAAGGGTGACTTGGGGGGTTCAAAGGGTGATTTGGGGGGTTCAAAGGGTGATTTTGGGGGTTCGGGGGTGGATTTTTGGGGGTTCGGGGGTGGATTTTTGGGGTTAAGAGGGCGATTTTTGGGGTTTGCCAGCGACGAGCTGCGTGAGGCCTGGAGGATCTTCACTCCTCTCCTGCACCGAATCGAGGAGCAAAAGGAGCCTCCCATCCCCTATCAGCACGGCAGGTGGGGCTGGCGGCACTTGGGGGGCACTTGGGGGGCGCCATGGGGTGATTGGGGGGGGCTATGGGGCAGCTGTGGGGCTGGGGGAAGCACTTGTGGGGCAGAATTGGGGGCCCTGGGGGGCAGTTGTGGGGGCGGCTATGGGGCAGGGGCTGCTCTGTAGGTGATGCTGTGGGGCAGGGGGAGCGCTGTGGGTCTCTCCATGGGGCAGGGGGGTTGCCATGGGTCACGCTATGGGGAGGGGTGCTCTGTGGGTCACGCTATGGGGCAGGGGCGGTGCTATAGGTCACGCTATGGGGCAGGGAGGGCTCTATGGGTCATGCTATGGGGCAGGGAGGGCTCTATGGGTCTCTCTAGGGGGCAGAGAGGGTTGTGTGGGTCGCACTGTGGGGCAGGGGCTGTGCTGTAGGTCACGCTATGGGGCAGAGAGAGCTCTATGGGTCGCACTATGGGGCAGGGGCTGCCCTGTGGGTCTCTCTATGGGGCAGGGGTTGCCCTGTGGGTTGCGCTATGGGGCACGGTTGACACTGTGGGTTGCGCTATGGGGCTGGGGTGGGGCTTGTGGGTCACGCTATGGGGCAGGGGCGACACTATGGGGCTGGGGCTGCTCTGTGGGTCTCTCTATGGGGCGGGGGGGGCTCTGTGGGTCACGCTATGGGGCAGGGGGGGGTTATGTAGGTCTCTCTATGGGTCGGGGTGGGGCTGCGTGGGTGGCTGTGGGGCAGGCACTGACCCTGCCCCACGGCAGTCGGGGTCCCCCCGAGGCGGATGAGCTGCTGAAACGCGCAGGATTCCTCTATGAGGGCACCTACCGCTGGGTCAACCCCCACGCGCCCTGACCCACGGCGACCCACGGCGACCCACGGCCACGCACACCGCCTGCCCCACACAGCTGCTGCACTCCGCTCTGCCCCACACATCCAGCCTGGGCTGCCCCACGGATCCATTACACTCCACTCTGCCCCACAGATCCATCTTGCTCTGCCCCATAGATCCATTACACTCCACTCTGCCCCACAGATCCAACCTGGGCTGCCCCACAGGTTAACACAAATGCACAGGGACCTTGGCCTGCCCCATAGATCCTCTACACTCCAGTCTGCCCCATAGATCTGCCCTATAGATCCATTACACTCCATTCTGCCCCACAGATCCATTACACTCCACTCTGCCCCACAGATCAATACACACAAGGACCTCAGCCTGCCCTACAGATCTTCCCCATAGATCCCCCCCATGGCTCCGTCTTGGCCTGCCCCATAGATCCTCTGCAGTCCACTCTGCCCCACAGATCCAGCTGGGTCTGCCCCACAGATCTGTTACACTCCACTCTGCCCCAGAGATTCCCCCCCCCCCCCCCCCGCCCCATAGATTAATGCAGACGCACAGGGAACTCGGCCTGCCCCATAGATCCTCTACACTCCAGTCTGCCCCACAGATCTGCCCCATAGATCCATTACACTCCATTCTGCCCCATAGATCCATCTTACTCTGCCCCACAGATTCATTACACTCCATTCTGCCCCATAGATCCATCTTACTCTGCCCCACAGATCCATTACACTCCATTCTGCCCCATAGATCCATCTTGCTCTGCCCCATAGATCCATTACACTCCATTCTGCCCCACAGATCCAACCTGGGCTGCCCCACAGGTTAACACAAATGCACAGGGACCTTGGCCTGCCCCATAGATCCTCTACACTCCAGTCTTCCCCATAGATCTGCCCTATAGATCCATTACACTCCATTCTGCCCTATAGATCCATTACACTCCATTCTGCCCCATAGATCCATTACACTCCACTCTGCCCCACAGATCAATACACACAAGGACCTCAGCCTGCCCCACAGATCTGCCCCATAGATTCATTACACTCCATTCTGCCCCACAGATCCATCTTACTCTGCCCCACAGATCCATTACACTCCCTTCTGCCCCATAGATCCATCTTACTCTGCCCCACAGATTCATTACACTCCCTTCTGCCCCATAGATCCATCTTACTCTGCCCCACAGATCCATTACACTCCATTCTGCCCCATAGATCCATCTTACTCTGCCCCACAGATCCATTACACTCCCTTCTGCCCCATAGATCCAGCCTGGTCTGCCCCATAGATCCATCACACTCCACTCTGCCCCACAGATCAATACACACAAGGACCTCAGCCTGCCCCATAGATCTGCCCCCTAGATCTTGTAGGCCCCACTCTGCCCCATAGATTCCCCCCCCCTGCCCCATAGATTAACGCAAACGCACAAGAACCTCGTCCTGCCCCATAGATCCTGTACCCTCCAGCCTGCCCCACACATCCAAACACCCAAGGACCTCAGTCTGCCCCATAGATCCGCCCCATAGGTCTCTTCCTGCTCTGCCCCATAGATCTGTTCCGCTCCACTCTGCCCCACAGATCCACCCCCCCCCCCCCCGCCCCCTAAGCTGGGACCAAAGCTAATTAAATCCCCTTTAATTAACCCCCCCCCGAGCTCTTTTATGTCCTCCCCTGATCCTCCCACACGCACTTGGGGGGCAGCCCCACAGCAGGGGGAGCCCCAAACCCCCCAAGATCCCTTCTGAATCCCAAAATGGGACCGAAAACCCCCAAAATGGGACCCAAACCCCTCAAAATGGAACCCAAACCCCTTCTGACCCCTCAAAATGAGACCCAAACCCCTTCTGATCCCACAAAATGGGACTTAAAACTCCCAAAATGGAACCCGAACCCCTTCTGATCCCACAAAATAGAACCTAAACCCCTTCTGATCCCACAAAATGGGACCTAAACCTCCCCCAAATGGGCCCCGAAGCTCCATAAAATGGCTCCCAGACCCCCCCAGATCCTTTTTGAACTCCCAAAATGAGACTCGAACCCCTCAAAATGGAACCCAAACCCCTTCTGAACCCACAAAATAGAACCCAAACCCCTTCTGATCCCACAAAATGGGACTTAAAACTCCCTAAATGGAATCCAAACCCCTTCTGATCCCACAAAATGGAACCTAAACCCCCAAAATGGAACCCAAACCCCTTGTGATCCCACAAAATGGAACCTAAACCCCCAAAATGGATTCACAAAGTCCCAAAATAGAAACTAAACCCCTTCTGATCCCACAAAATGGGACTTAAAACTCCCTAAATAGAACCCAAACCCCTTCTGATCCCACAAAATGGAACCTAAACCCCCAAAATGGATTCACAAACCCCCAAAATGGAACCCAAACCCCTTCTGATCCCACAAAATGGGACCTCAGTGCCCCAAGGTGTGTCCCGGCCTCCCCCCGAAGGGCGACCCAGACGCCGTTTCTCCCCCAATCCCCTCCCTTTATTGTTGGGGTGTGCGTCGGGGGATGCAGCCGCCCAGCTCCAGCGCCTCCGGCCACCCCTCGTACTTGTTGGAGCTGCGGCTGTTGCGGACGTGCTGGGGGGAGAGAGAGAGGGGGGGAAAAAAAAGAGGATTTTTTTTGGGGTCTCTTTCCTCCATTTTGTGTCTCTTTCCCCTCATTTTGTGGCTCTTTCCCTCATTTTGGTGTCTCTTTCCCTTCATTTTCTGTCTCTTTGCTCAATTTGGAGTCTCTCTCCTCCATTTTGTGTCTCTTTCCCCTCATTTGGTGTCTCTTTCCCTTCATTTTGTGTCTCTTTGCTCAATTTGGGGTCTCTCTCCTCCATTTTGTGTCTCTTTCCCCTCATTTGATGTCTCTTTCCCCTCATTTTATGTCTCTTCCCCTCATTTTGTGGCTCTTTCCCCTCATTTTGTCTCTTCCCCTCATTCTATGTCTCTTTCCGCTCATTTTGTGTCTCTTTCCCTCATTTTGTGGTTCTTTCCCTCATTTTGGTGTCTCTTTCCCTTCGTGTCTTTTTGCTCAATTTGGGGTCTCTCTCCTCCATTTTGTGTCACTTTCCCTCATTTTGTGGCTCTTTCCCCTCATTTTGTGGCTCTTTCCCTTCATTTTGTGTCTCTTTGCTCAATTTGGTGTCTCTCTCCTCCATTTTGTGTCTCTTCCCCTCATTTTGTGTCTCTTCCCCTCATTTTGTGGCTCTTTCCCCTCATTTTGTGTCTCTTCCCCTCATTTTGTGGCTCTTTCCCCTCATTTTGTGTCTCTTCCCCTCATTTTGTGTCTCCTTCCCTCATTTTGGTGTCTCTTTCCCTTCATTTTGTGTCTCTTTGCTCAATTTGGGGTCTCTCTCTCCTCCATTTTGTGTCACTTTCCCTCATTTTGTGGCTCTTTCCCCTCATTTTGTGGCTCTTTCCCTCATTTTGTGTCTCTTTCCCTTCATTTTGGTGTCTCTTTCCCTTCACTTTGTGTCTCTTTGCTCAATTTTGGGGTCTCTCTCCTCCATTTTGTGTCTCTTTCCTCTCATTTTGTCTCTTTCCCTCATTTTGTGTCTCTTTCCCCTCATTTGGTGTCTCTTTCCCTCATTTTGGGCTCTTTTCCCTCATTTTGGGCTCTTTCCCCTCATTTTGTGGCTCTTTCCCCTCATTTTGGGGTCTCTGTCCTCCATTTTGGTGTCTCTCTCATTTTGTGTCTCTCTTTCCCCTCATTTTGTGGCTCTTTCCCTTCACTTTGTGTCTCTTTGCTGAATTTGGGGTCTCTCTCTCCTCCATTTGATGTCTCTTTCCCCTCATTTTATGTCTCTTCCCCTCATTTTGTGTCTCTTTCCCTCATTTTGTGTCTCTTTCCCCTCATTTTATGTCTCTTCCCCTCATTTTGTGTCTCTTTCCGCTCATTTTGTGTCTCTTTCCCTCATTTTGGTGTCTCTTTCCCTTCATTTTGTGTCTCTTTGCTCAATTTGGGGTCTCTTCCCCTCATTTTGTGTCTCTTTCCTTCATTTTGGGCTCTTTCCCCTCATTTTGTCTCTTCCCCTCATTTGATGTCTCTTTCCCCTCATTTGGGGTCTCTTTCCCCTCATTTTATGTCTCTTTCCGCTCATTTTGTGTCTCTTTCTCCTCATTTGGTGTCTATTTCCCTCATTTTCTAGCTCTTTCCCCTCATTTTGGGGTCTCTTTCCCCTCATTTTGTGTCTCTTTCCCCTCATTTTGGGGTCTCTTTCCCTCATTTTGTGGCTCTTTCCCCTCATTTGGTGTCTCTTTCCCCTCATTTTGTGGCTCTTTCCCTCATTTTGGTGTCTCTTTCCCTTCACTTTGTGTCTCTTTGCTCAATTTGGGGTCACTCTCCTCCATTTTGTGTCTCTTTCCCCTCATTTTGTGTCTCTTTCCCCTCATTTTATGTCTCTTCCCCTCATTTTGTGGCTCTTTCCCTCATTTTGGGGTCTCTTTCCCTTCATTTTGTGTCTCTTTGCTCAATTTGGGGTCTCTCTCCTCCATTTTGTGTCTCTTTCCCTCATTTTGGGCTCTTTCCCCTCATTTTGTGGCTCTTCCCCTCATTTTGGGGTCTCTTTCCCCTCATTTTGTGGCTCTTACCCTCATTTTGGGGTCTCCTCCCTCCATTTTGGGGTCTCTTCCCCTCATTTTGTGTCTCTTTCCTCCATTTTGTGTCTCTTCCCACCCTCTCTGGGTCCCATTTTTGGGGTCCTCCCCCTCCTTTTTGGGGTCCCACCCCCTCCCCCCTCGTTTCCAGCCCCACTTTAGGGCTCCAAACCCTCATTTCCAGCTCCAAATCCCTCAGTTTGGGGTCCCTCATCCCCATTTTTGGGTCCAAATCCCCATTTTTAGGGTCCCCGCCCCCATTTTTTGAGTCCCAATCCCCATTTTCCAGGGTCCCAATCCTCATTTTTGGGTCCAAATTCCCATTTTTGGGGTCCCCACAACTTTCTTTGCATCCAAATCCCTGTTCTTTGGGGTCTCCATCACCTTTTTTGGGGTCCAAATCCCCATTCTCAGACCCCATCTTCTGTCTCCCCCTCAATTTTTGGGGTCCCCACAACTTTTTGGCTCCAAATCCCCATTTTTGGGGTCCCCAACCCCATTTTCAGGTCCCAATCCCCATTTTTGGGGTCCCCAACCCCATTTTTAGGTCCAAATCCACGTTTTTAAGGTCCCCACCTCCATTTTTGGGTTCAAATCCCCATTTTTGGGTCCCAATCCCCGTTTTTGGGATCCCCAGAACCTCTCTTTTAGTCCAAATCCCCATTTTTGGGTCCAAATCCCTCATTTTTGGGGTCCCCACCCCCACTTTTTGAGTCAAATCCTCATTTTTGGGTGCAAATCTCCGTTGTTGGGGTCCCCACAAGCTCTCTTTGAGTCCAAACCCCCCATTTTTCAGGGTCCCAATCCCCATTTTTGGGGTCCCCATCCCCAGTTTTTTTTGAGGCCCAACCCCCCATATTCGAGGTGCCTCCCTCTCAAATTCGGGGTGCGTCCCCCCCCCCCAACCATTTACCTGCTCGAAGGGGCTCCTGTCCTGCACCCCCTTGGCCCCCACGAAGACCCAACTGTCGCGGAAGCCCAAGTCCTTGGCGGCCGCGCTCCCCAACTCCCCAAAAATCCGCCTCGTCTCCTCCGTTAACCTTTAACGAGAAAGCCTTGGGGGTCACGGGGGGTGGGGGGGGGGCCCACACCCCAAAAACCCCCCCGGACACCCCAAAATTCGGGGGGGACACCCCCTTTTTTTTTTTAATGTACTTGGTGGCAGGATCGTCGTAGGAGGCCACCAGCACCAAGGTCCCTTCATGGAGAGGGCGGAGGAATTTGAGGAGCTCCTCGTTGTCTGGGAAAAAAAGGGGTTAAATAAAATTGCTGGGGGAGGGGGGGGGGAAAAGAGGGGAACCCCCCCCAAAAGGATTGAGGGGTTCGTGGAGAAATTGGGGTGAAGGGAGGGGGTGAAAAGTGGGGGGAAAGGGGTGCCCCCCCCCCCAATGTGCCTCAAATCAAGATGGCGGAAGGAACATGAGGGGATAGAAAATGGAAAGCGAATGAGGGGAGGAGTGAATAAAAAGGGGGTGAATGAG